>JAJIBD010008776.1:0-46779 GCA_021461705.1 Cryptotis parvus
GAGAGAGTCAACTGGCTGGGTCTGATCAGAAGGATTAATGTTGCATTGCTGGAAGACAGTGGTCTGGAGTAGTACCCATTTTGAAAAGAAGATGTTGTAAATTTAGGACTTGGATTTGATATGGAGAATCCTAAAATTAAAGAGAGAGATTCTTATAGCTTTCCATAGCTGGGACTTGATCAGCAGTTTAGGAAATAGAGATGAGGCAATGGAATTTAGCTGGGAAAGAAGGAATAAGGAGAGCACCATGACCGGGGACTGGGGGTGGAGGTAGGCAGCAAAGATTTTAATTACTTAACAGTACAAAGAAGTCAAAGAGAAAATGAACAAAAGTAATTTATCAATTCCACAATTAGTTAGCAGGGGAGTCATTCATTGATTTTCTTTAAATTATGGCCTTGCTTTTACAATTAGCTTTAAAAAATTATTCCCCAATGCCACAAATTATTGCTTACTTTTCTTTCAAAGAGTTTATTACAGAAGAAAGATACTTTTTCCCTTTTCAATTCAGTTTTTGGGAGTAGGATCTATGTAGAACCCAACAATTTTCATAAGTGAACTTCAAATTTGTTTCAATAGCCTTTGTGAAGTGTGACTTCACTTTCATTGCTTTGGTTTGCCACTTTAGATTTACTTTATTATTTTTCACTTGACAATATCTTCCAGGCTTCTAGGGCAAGATGGTTTTCCTTCCCAGACAATGCTTTCTGCCAATATATATGGAAGTAATATTTTTGAGTGTAATATTATCTGAAGCCATCTTGGCATTTTGCTGAGAGTCAAGATTAAACTGGAGAGAGATGGACCAACAATAGCCCAAGAGAACAATATTCTTGAATGGGTTATATCTAAGTCTTCAGTTTTTACTTTAAAGCTCCATATTTTTAGTGGACACTCAATATAAAACAAAGTACCAAAATGAGAAATTATATAATTTTTGTGCATAAATTAAATGTTCTGGTATTATTATAGTATGTTTTCAAAGGATTTGTTTCTTGGCTCCCTTTTTCTATTTTAATTTTATTTTGCTTTTAGGTTATTCTTATTGAGGTAATTAGAATTTCATATTAATATTTTATACTTGCAGTGCAACAATACCAACCCACTTCCAGAATGTCAGTAATTCTCCACCAATAACTCCAAGCTCCCTTCTTCCTTTCCACTCTCCTGCTCCAAAATTTTGCAACCTTGGTTCACATTGTATTGATAAATCTCTCAAGGGTCATTTTCCCTGAAGATGATTGGTTATTCCATTGGGAATTACTACTCTTCATTTCTTTCTTTCTTTTTTTTTTTTTTTTTTTTTGGCGGGGTGGGGGGGCAGGTGGGCTACACCCAGCAGTGCTAAAGGCTTACTCCCAGCTCTTTGTTCAGGTATCATTCTTGGCTATGCAATGTCAAGGAGCAAAGCCTTCTTGGGTGCATGTAAGGCAAGAACCTTAACCCATATTATCTCTCCATTCTTTTTTTTTCTCATTTTGGGTCACATCCAGCAATGCTCAGGAGTTACTCCTGACTCTGCACTCAGGAATTACTCCTGGATATGCTCGGGGACCACATGGGATGCTGGGGGATTGAACACAGGTCGGCCACATGCAAGGCAAATACTGTACCCCACTATACTATTGCTCTGGCCCTCCATCTTCTCAATTCATCTTCCAATACATTATGCTCCACATAAGAGTATATATGATTTGAAATTTCTCTTTTTCCTTCTGATTTCCTTAAGTTAGGATGATACCCTCTAATTCTATTCAAGTTGCAGGGACCTGCAAGAATTCATCTTTACTCATAGTTGAGTGTATTTTATTGAGTCTATACACAATTTCACTATTGGCTCCTTTACTGGGCTCTTGAGTTATTTTCAGATCTTGGTTATTGTTATAGTGATAAAAGTGTTGATATAACCTTGTGTGCTAATGTTTTAGTGTGCTTGAGGGTAAATATTCAAGAATGGAAATGTTGAATCATATTGAAGTTTTATTATTTTTTGAGAAGTCTCCCTACTGCTTTCCATAGAAGCTGCAGCAGATGATATTCTCACCAATAGTTAATGAGGGTTCCCTTTTCACATAAGCTCCACCAACACTAGTCATTCCTGTTTTTTTGTGTTTTCTTGAGTTTTTTTACAGACTGAGGGATGATAATTTAAAATAAAGAAGTGAGATGAAATGCTTTTATCTCACTTATATTTATAGAATAATGCAAACCAGACATATAGATGAGAATTGTCAAGATGTGTAAACTATATATTAATCATAGAGGTGATTTCTGATTAACAATATGTCATGCAGAGTGAAAGCATTACTTTGTTTTTTCCATATGTGAATGCTGCTAAAATTAAATTCTCTATCAGTCTTATCCCAAATTATTCATATACCACTTAGAGACGGTTTTATTTCCCTGAAATAGTTTTCATGCTTCTCAGTTATGCATAATAGAAAATTTTTCTGCATCTCATCCAAGCTAAAAAAAAAAAAGACCAAACCAGTCTTAAGTGCATGCTAAAAAGAAGCCAAGAGAAAACTCAAAATAGAAGCCTCAGGACAGAGAGAAAGATCATTTTGCTCAGTTAGTTTAAATTCTGTATTAGGAACAAAATAAACCAAATTTATTATCTAAGTTATTATACAAAAATCCTAAGCTTCAACTTTCAAGACACCTGTAACAAGGCAGGAGTAAACAATATCAGCAATATCTCTGGACAATGTCTGCTGATGCTCTGGAATATCACTCCCGGTGTGTGAGCAGCCTGTGTAGCTATGGATCGTTGAGTCAATTTTATTTTTAAAAACATGTAGCTGTTATTTTGGGTGGCATTTCTCAAACAGAGTGATTATTGCGCTGCTACTACTCTGTGTATGTGTTTAAGGGTAGCTGGAAACTCAGAGATGCAATATCCAGTTAAGTTCCTTGCACAAGAGGAATGAAGTTTGGTAGAGCTTGGAGTAGGCAGATAGAGTCATGGCTGAACTGATCGCCAAACTATGAGTGCAGCCATTGTTTGCATCTGTTCCCTGCTCTCGCATCGCTGAGACAGAGCCATGCAGTTTGCCAGCTCTATGAAAATAATGTTGTTTACATGCTGTTGAGACTTTGGAGGGTATGTTCTATCCCCTTCCTCCTTTCATTGTTACTAACAAAAATCTGTATCTACAACATGATTCTTTCTCATTTGTTTCAGGGCCACACCCAGCAGTGCTCAGAAGTTGCTACAGACTCTGCACCTGGTGGGCTTGGAGGACCATAAGGGATGCCAGAGATCAAACTCAGGTCGTCCTCATACAAGGCAAGAGCTCTGCCCATTGTACTATCTTTCCAGTCCCTGAGCAGTGCAGTTTGACACAGAGCAGGCATTGGCTCCTTGCCAGGATGCTCAGCGCACTCTCCCTCTACCTTCAAAGGCAGAGCCAGTGATAAAAATTTGTATTTCTGTGTCTCAGAGACACTCCTAACATTTGTTGAGGCCCAGATAAAACTACTCCACTAGGATGAAAAGAAACACAAAGTGTTTATCAGTATCAAGTCGTTTCTATATTTATGTGACAATAATCTCAAAGAGGCAATCTCAGAAAGACTCAAAGCTGAGGCTCTCTCTGCTGCTTTTCTAGTGATAACAAGACAGATATTCTTTAAATACTAAGACCTTGTTGTCTGTAGATTGACTACTCATTTCTGTATGCTGAAGTTTAAAAACTTGATGCTAAAACTTTGTTTCATGCTGTTGAAACTTGGGAGGGTATGTTCCTGTTCTTTTCCTCCTTTCATCATTACTAACAACAACCACAACAACAAACAAAACATATCTATAACATGATTGAAGAAATAAAACCCTCTTGGATCATAGAGTTAAAAGTGAAAGTCTAGGGTTTTTTTTTTTTGGGGTCATACTTGGCCATGCTCAGGGGTTACTCCTGGCTCTTCACTCAGGAATTATTTCTGACGGAGCTTGGGAGACCATATGGGATGCTGGGGAATCAAACCCGGATCGGCCACAAGCAAGACAAATGCCCTACCCACTGTGCTATTGCTCGGGCCCTAAGTGAAAGTCTTGTGACCAGAGAAATAGCACAGCGGTAAGGCGCTTACCTTGCAGGTGACTGATCTGGATATCTGGGTTTGATTCTTGTCACCCTATATGATCCTTATAGCCCCCACCAGGAGTGATCCCTGAGCACAGAGCCTCAGGGACACACTCACTGTGTGCACATTCACTGTGTGCCTGTGAGGCACACTCACACACACTTGTAGAAGTTTTTCTATAAACATTTTCCAATTTGGGCTGGAGTGATAGCACAGCGGGTGGGCGTTTGCCTTGCAGGCGACCTACCTGGGTTCAATCCCCAGCATCCCATATGGTCTCCCAAGCTCCGCCAGGAGTAATTCCTGAGTGAAGAGGCAGGAGTAACCCCTGAGCATTGCAGGGTGTGACCAAGAAAGAAAAAAAATTCCAATTTATAGAAAAGTGAGTTTCTTTTGTGCTTGCATGTACTTTCTAACTATCATGCTGCATCCCTGCCCAATTTTCTTTTACATGGTGTAATTGCCTCCTGGCTATTTCCTTTGGATATCTCAGAGTTACCTGAATTTCAACATTCTGGGGTCTGCTCATTATATCTCTCATCCTAATATAACATGTCCCTTCCTCTGCAGTAAATATTTTAGGTAACAGCCTACCCCTTGGTAAACTCCTACTCAACCTTCACGATTTAGCCTAAATGTCACAGTCCCTTGTGCCTTCTCAGTCTCTCCCAAGTGAAATTAGTTGTTTCTGTTTTATCTTCTCATGCAGTTAAAAGAACATATTTATTATTTTTATTCCCCTTATTCCTTCCTTTCATTGTTATTGTTGGTGCCATTTGATGCTTGGGGATTGCACATACTGTAGTTTTTACAGATTTTTTTTTTTGTTTTTTGCATTTTTTGGTCACACCCGCAATTCTCAGGGGTTTCTCCTGGCTCTGCACTCAGGAATTACTCCTGGCGGTGCTTGGGGGACCATACGAGATGCCCAGGCTGGCCACGTACGTGCAAGGCAAACGCCCTACCTGCTGGGCTATTGCTCTGGCCCCGGTTTTAACACATTTTAAAGATGTGGTGTTTGCATATGACTGTTGCAGTGTACTGTTGCCCAGAGCCTCTGCATCTTGCCTGCAGTTACCTCCTGCAGGTCACTTTGTAGATAGGGGCAGGAAAACAATTTGGATCTGTGACTCTATATGGCAGTATATCTTACCATGTATTATATATTAACATAGGCTGGTATAAATATTTTCTCTCATGCTACCACAATCATCATGGGACTAGACAGATCTTACCATTATTTTTACTTGACTACATTGGATCTCTAAGTATAATATAGTTATAATTAGATCAGAGAGAAATGTTGTTTGCCTCCAAGCAAGCAAGCAAGCGTGGCTCTCTAACAAGTCTAAGGGCTAATATCCAAAGCAACTATGAAGTAAAGACAAGGATATTGTGAAGGCTTGGAGAAATAAATACCTGGCTGTAGATTATCCATTGGTACAGATACATGCCCCTTCCCCCACTCTGCATAGGGACTGCAGAGAAACTGCAAGGACAGACCTTGGCTGGGGCAATATTAACATTTCAGTGGGACTAAGTGAGGTCCTGGGAGAAGCAAACTTGAAGGGATTGACTTTAACAGCTATCCATTGATTTAGGCTGAAAAGATATAAAAGCAATAGGCTGATCTCTCTCTATCTCTTCCTTTGCCCTCTGCCTCTGCTCTCCTGTTCTCTGCCCTGTTGGTAGTGGACATCTTGGCCTAGGATTCTTTTTTTTTTTTTGTGTCACACCCAGCAATGCTCAGGGGTTACTCCTGGCTCTGCACTCAGGAATTACTCCCTGGTGGTGTGTGCAAGGCAAACGCCCTACCACTGGACTATCGCTCTGGCCCTGGCCTAGGATTCTAAACCTACACATGGTCGGGGCCCAGCTAGGAACCTAAAGTCTGGAGTTTTCCTATTGCTGAATTGTATACCAGTTCACGTGTGAGAGTAAAGCCTTTTGAAACTTTGCTGGACTCGTGAATCTTCCTCTGTCCACCAGTCGTCGATCCCCTGAAGCAGAAGGGGATCCCTGTCCTGCTCCCTGATTTTGTTGGGAAACCCAGTGTTCTCAGACATATGACAGCAGAGATCACTGTTCCTTTAGTGAAAAAAAAAAGGTTGAACCCTTTCTTTGTGGCATTCACACATACCTGGCTTTGTTATAGCAAGAAATTCTTACTATACTGCATTATAGACAGTGAATTTGCCAGGTATGTGATAGAGCATTGGAACACCAGGGATTTGAACTTGTGATCACATGTATGCAAGGTAGTCCCTGAACAATTCCTCTGAACCTATGCAATGTTTCATGCTTTCCATCTTTTTATTCATATAATGTGTCATGATTATAAGATCCTCAAAAGCAGGAACTTTTCCTTGTTCTCTATAACCTTGCCACCACATAACTCATGGCAGAGCTTACACAATTAAAACGTTTGTTGAGTCAGCTTTGAGACCTCTGCCGCTGCCTCTGTTCTGTCCTAATACATGCATTTATCCAGGGCAAGGCAGTTGGCTTTCCTGGGTACCAAATGCTATTTACAAGCTACTTGATCTTGGTAAACCCACTGCTCCGCTTGGATTGATTCTGCTCACTTATAAAACATGTAGGATGGGTGATTTTGTTCTTTAAGTAATAATGATATGCAGACCTGTTTTTACTTCTTTCCCGGGCTCTTTTTGGAGTTCTGGTTCAAAATGATTGTTGAAGAAGATAAAAGATTTTTATTCTGAAGAGAAGAGCTCTGAAATGGAGCAAAGGGCCTCCCTTCTCTGTGGAAAGGGCTGTAATGTGGGCACGTGGCTGCAGAGGCCAGGATGGGGACAGATGGTGAAGGTCATGGTGAAGCGTTTGAATGGCACATGGAGGGCAACGTGTGTTTTCAGAGCAGCTGTTGCAGAGTCAGGCTCTCAGGACTTAGTGACACCTGTGCCACTCCCTAACAGCAGGGGACTCACCTCAAGCTTTCAGCATCCAACTTTGCCAAGTAAAACAGCACACAGACGAAAAGGAAAAAGCCAAGCAACCCTGTGATCATCATGTCCTAAGAACAGACTTTTTACAAAAAGGGGGAAAAGCAAATTTTTTTGAAGAATAGGTGTTCTGAGTGAGAGTCTAGTAACTTTACATTTTCCCCTTATAATGCTTGGATTTTGCAAATATCAAGATCATTCAATGGACCTTAACATCAGTATTTCAGTGGGTTAAACCCTTCTAACCCTGATACCCATCTCTAAGAGGCCAAGGGAGAGACATATATGTTTGCATCGGTATATCGGTATATCTCAGAGCCTGGCAAGCTACCCATGTCGTATTTGATATGCCAAATACCAGTAACAAGTATAGACCTCATTCCCATGACCTAATGGAATGGCTTGAGGCTCTTTATGTTCCTAAAGTGAGCAGATGGCCTTGGGCTCTACTAGCATGAGACAGGACATATAGGAGATGTTATTGGTGCCTGCTCGAGCAAATCGATGATGAATGGGAAGACAGTGATACAGTGATACAGTGATTGGTATATCTAATTTGGAGATCTTTAGGTATTTTCACACAAATATTTTATTTATTATTATTTTAGGTCTGAGAGTAGGTATTATGTTTATTTTCTATGAAACAAATTTTGTCAGGGCTTGCTTTGCTTTATACAAAACTAGTATCACAACACACAAATATTTTAAACTTTAGAATTATGTTTATTATCCCCTGCTTTTGAAAGTCTGCTAATGTCATCTCATTTTTATAAAAGCCTTAACATTTTATTGCTAACTAAAAGAAATCTAGTGGTGTTTAGCTTTATAAAAGGCAAAACATGAAAATGTGAAAATTGTGTTTATTGGCTTTTTTGGGAGAGAGTGTAGATTTTTGGAGGAGGATTTGGTCCACACTCAGCAATGCTCAGGACTTACTCCTGGTTCTGCATTCAGGGATCACTCCTGGCAGGATTTGGGGGACCTTATGGGGTTCTGGGGATTAAATCCAGATTGGCTGCTTGCAAGACAGATGTGTTACCTGCTATACTATCTCTCTAGCCCCTGACTGTTTTTTGTTTTAGCTTGTGCCTTTGTGGTCCCATCTAGCAGTCCTGTAAAGGTGGGGATGGGGCGACTCCCAGAAGTGCTGGGAGGATAATGTGGTATCCATGATAGAACCCAGGTCCCATAAGCAAAAAGGTGTTCCTCCTGTCCACCTATCTCTTGGCCCCTAGCATTTGTTTGGTAGTGAAAACCAAGCTGTTCTAGAGGCTGTGGGCTTCCAGGCCAGAGAGGCCAGTCCAGCTTTTTTCCTGGGAACTACCTTCAGCCTCTCAGCTCTGGCCTATATAACTTATTATAGATCTTATTCTATAAGATATATAGATCTTATTTATTATGTGTTATTATGTGCACAGGTAGCAAGATGGGTCCTATCAGAAACACCTATGCCGCAAGGGCTTCTGCTCATCATGAAACAGGACGTAATTACAAGTTTTGATCATGGAGACTGCATATTAAATGCATGGGCATGATCATCTCAAGTCTCGCTGCCATTTCCTGTAGTTAGAAGTCTATCTTTAATTGAGAAAGGACACAGAGGTCTAGAAGAGTTTCATAGGAAGTTCACCATCCTTGTAAAGAATTACATGATAGGAAAATATGTGAGGCTAAGCCATCTAGCATACAATTGTATATCAAGCCTCCACAATCAGTTTGGAAGCTTGAAAGGCAAGACCCTATGCAGTGGACTGTCCTCCCTAGCCTCAAGATTTTTCCTCAATGCACTGAAACAAATCAGCATCTGTTGGTTTGGAATTCTGGGCATAAACGTAGTGCTAGGTTTTTATATCCTTCAAATTGTGTTTTTAAGAAAAATCTGGGTTTTTTTTTTGTTTATTTTGCTTTTTTGGGTCACACCCAGCAAAGTTCAGAGGTTACTCCTGGCTCTGCACTCAAGAATTACCATTTGGGATGCTGGGGATCAAACACAGGACCAGCCATATGCAAGGCACATGCCCTACCCACTGGACTATCACTCCGCCCCAAGAATCTTATTGTGGCTGCTACCATAGTTTAGCAGGGAGGGTATTTGCCTTGTGTACAACTGATCAGATTTGATCCCCTATACCTTGTACATTTCCCCTGAACCCACCAGGAGGGATCTTTGAGCACAGAGCCAAGAGTAAGGTTTGAGTGCAGCTGGATGTGACCCAAAACAAGCAATAAAAGATCGAGACGGTAAGCCAGTAAGGTCCTTACCTGCATGAAGCCAATCTGGTTTGAACCCGGCATCACATATGTTCGCCAGATCACCATTGAGTGGTCCCTGAACATACAGGATATGGTGCTACCCCCAACTCTGGTACCCCATAAATAACATACCCAAGTTATAAAGAAAAGTTGAGTGAAAATAATCTTATAAATTGGCAAACATAAACTTCTTGATACCAGTGATTTTTAAACTCAGGAGACTGTAAATTCATTTCTGGAACCAAACATCAACACAGTGACTGACTTTATTTTTGTGTTTTTCCCCTTTAAAAAGTATTTAAATTGAACATGTCAAAATTGTTATCACTCTGTCATCCTACATGAGGAGAATTTTCATAAACTCTTTGCAGATTTTACGCTAACAGCCCTATAAAATCCTCCAGAGCTTGTGTAAGCCTGAAGCACAGTGAGGCATTTCCATCATGACAACAGCTTCCGCAGCCTAACTGATGTCAGTGGGGCCCATGGGTGGCTTATGTGAGGCGGGAGGAGAGACAACCCAGGACCCCTGAGAAGGCTACGCCTTACCCAGTCCTTGCGGGTTCTTGTCTTTGCCTCTCTGAAGAATTTCAGCAGGAGATGAGCAGTGAAGTAAAAACAGATTTTATTTGGAGGCTTTTAGGAGAAGAAAAGAGAGAAACTAGGAGAGTAAACATCTCGAGAGCAGAGTTGGTGGCGACTCAAGCTTGAGCTTCAGCAGCACACGGGCTTGGGCAGTATATGTGCTCCCTTCCTTTGTTCAAGATGGTTTTTATAGGTTTTTTCCCAAGTGCTCCCCCCTCCCGTGGAGGGCTTCTCCCCTAGGTAAAAGTTCGTTGCCAAGGCAGTTGCCAAGGGGGAGGAGGTAGAGTTTGGAGTGGTCTTCTTTGAAAACTCCCTTTTTTGACCTCTGTTCCTGCTGGTTCTTCTCTTGGAGGGTGGGTCCAGCCTTCTCTGGTCTCGGTTAGCTCCAGGGAAAGGCCTTATCAGACCTTGGTTCCTGAATCCACAAGGTGGGTCTGGAGCCTTGGGGCTAGTAGTCTATTCCCAGAAAGTTCTTTGCCATGGAGTCCTTTCCTGTCGGCCTGCCTACATCATAACCACAGGGAGAAATTGCACAGCTTTGCCAGAGTCACCTGGAAATTCTGGGGTGCAGCCCATCATCTCACAGCAATGCCTGTAAGAGACACTTTCTGGAAACTTCTGGATCTTGTTCTTTTAGTCAAAATCTATGAGCACTTTAAGCCCCCTGAAGTCTCAAGGGTCCATTTGGGCTAATGTGGTATTATCATTTATCTTCCTCAGAAATCAAAGGCAAAGGCAAAGAAATGATTTTAGATGGAGCAGCTTACTTGCTAAAAAATGGGAATGTTGTTTTGGTTATCATTAAATGCTTGAAATTAAGTTTTTTTTTTTTTTTTTTAAGGGGCTGCAGTGTGTTCTGCTGGGGCCAGGGAGGGAAGTTATGCGAGTATGCAGGGACCATGCAGGGACAGGGATGGAACCCAGGGTTCCTACAGGCAAAGCATGTGCTCAGCCCAATTAACTCTCTGGCCTAAAATTGGGATTTTATTAAAAAGGGAACTCTGAGTAATTCAGGCAGCTCAAAATTTCCTTTTATCTGAAATACTCAGATTAGTGAGGTAAGTGTGTATTGTTTCCCCTTCCCGGTGGGAGGGGGAGTTGTTTCTGTGGTAATTATTTGTCTGATTGCCTCCATTCTCTGCCTCTGTACAAACAGCCTAGGAGCACCCCTACCAGTGGTCTATGTTTTGCTCTTCCAAAAATATTAGAGATTATTTGAACTCTCTTCAAATACTTGCCCTCTACATTCCCTTTAGATGTGGCTGGAAGAGCCATCAATCCCATTTTAAAGATGGAGAAATTGAACTGCAGGGTGACTGAGCGCTGCTGGGGAAGGGAGGGGTCACACTGGGGTTTGTGACTCACAGCCGGCGCCCTGCTCCCACGCTAGTGCTATGTGTTCCTTGCTGCTAAAAAGTATTGCTGGAGCCTCTCAAAGCTAGCAGGACCAGTTCTCTCGGTGAAAGCAGTCGGTCTTTGGCCAAAGAAAACTTTTGTCAACTTCTAAGCCCTATCAGTGAAAGTTCTCTAGGGGACAGCCAGGGAGATCTTTCAGTTGTATGAACACTTAGAAATATTCACCCCGGGCTGGAGTGATAGCCCAGCGGGTAGGGCGTTTGCCTTGCACGCGGCCGGCCTGTGCTGGCCCCAGGTTCGATCCCCGGCATCCATATGGTCCCCGAGCACCGCCAGGAGTAATTCCTGAGTGCAGAGCCAGGAGAAACCCCTGAGCATCGCCGGGTGTGACCCAAAAAGCAAAAAAAAAAAAAAAAAAAAGAAATATTCACCCACACTAATAATTCATCATTTGTTTCCAAAACATTCTTTTCCCCAGTATATCAGAGCCAGGATCATTGATATAAAATATTACAAGAGCTTCCCCTGCCTCTCCAACCAGATTTTCAAGTTGGCTCTATTAAATTGGCCAGTCTGTCTTGATTACCATGGCAGAGATATATTATGGGACTAGCCTGGTGTGAGAAGAATATCTGTGGGCTTCTGTCTGTAGTGCACCTAGAAGCAAGCCATGTTCTGGCAGATAATCTATACCTATTAGGGTAAAAATCAATGTGCCCATTCAGGTAGTGCTATGATTGGGTTTTCCCTACAGCAGAACAAAGATTTACGTGGCAGAATCAGTGCAGAGCAGTTTCCTTCAAAGGTGAAGACTATCTTCAGGCACAGCTGGTTGCCAACTGATGAGGTCCGTGGGGAGGTCTTAGGAAACCTAAGCCTGGAACTGAACCTGGGTCTCCCACATGCAAAGCACACTGAGCCATTTCTTTTGATATCTTCTCTCTCTCTCTCTCTCTCTCTCTCTCTCTCTCTCTCTCTCTTCCACACACACACACACACACACACACACACACACAAAATAAATGAATAGGGGCCGGATCGATAGCCCAGCGGGTAGGGCGTTTGCCTTGTACGCAGCCGGCCTATGCCGGCCCAGATTCAATCCCCAGCATCCCAAATGGTCCCCTGAGTACCGCCAGGAGTAATTCCTGAGTGCAGAGCCAGGAGTAACCCCTGAGCATTGCCGGGTGTGACCCAAAAAAGAAAAAAAAACAAAAAATAAAAATGATATATTTTTTTACATGGTGGTGGGGAAGGGGTCACACCAAATGATGCTCAGGGCTTACTCTTGGCTCTGCACTAAGGAACTACTGTGGGCTGGGAGGACCATATGGGATGCTGGAGACTGGACCTGGGTTGACTGTGTGCAAGGTGCTACCCACTTTAATATAGTTCTGATCCGTGATTCTTCCTTAATTTTGACAGTGATTTCTGTTGCATGTTGTGTAATGAATCATTTGAAAAGACATTTAGTAATGGTAAAGATGTTTTCACAGCAGTTTCTTCTGTCTGTACAAGGGGCTTCCCACTGTAATGAATAAGACCTGGAACAGATGTTTCTTGTTTTTCAAAAAAGAAATACAATTTCTTAATGATAGGAAAACAGGCAGAGAGATTTAAGCATCTGGCTCACGGATACAGTTTAGGAAGAAGTTCAGAACTTCAAAACTCCGGCAGTAATTGGTGACTTTACTCTGCTTTGGCCTTTGTTGTCTCTTAAGAATTTACTGCCACCACTGGTAGTTATATCATCTCTGGACCCAGGGGCGTTTGAAAGGTCAGGCAAGGATTGCTTTGTCATGGAGATCAGGCAAAGCCAAACTCATTCCCTTTAGATAGGATGCTAGGGTAGGTGGGAGAAAATATATGAGTCTCTGAAATGATAAATGTTTCTCCTAGAGAGAAACTTGTGCATTTAAAGTACTTTTTGTGAGTGCTTTGAACAGGAGTATACAGTTGGTGGAAAATTTCCCTTCATAATGCTAAATATTCTTTTCCTCCAAGAGGCCCATCTCTAAAGTAATGAAAGTCCAGCAGCCTCTGACCTTGAAATGCCCTTTGGCCCCTCCCTGCCTATTGTCTCATTTTGGTCTCAGCAGCTCTGCTGTAAGCCTGAGGCCTTTTTTTTTTTTTGAATAGATAGAATCTAGCTTTTCTCAGAGGTATAAGATCACTTCCAAAGGCCTTGACAGAGCTCAACTCTCTGAGCTGGGGATCAATGTGTCTTCCCTGAGGGCGAGGGTGAGGGGCATTCTCTTGAGATTTTATCTGAGGAGAGATAGGAGCTAGTCCACCCTCTGAAGGCTCCACATTCCAGGGTGAAGGGCAGCTGTGAGGAGGCCTCCAGAGCAGTTGCAGAGTGGAAAAACGTGTCTAAACACCCCATCAGGTAACACAGCAGAGTGATATGAGCCAGTGCCTATTTGGAAAGAAAGTCAAGTAACAGTAGTCCTTGCTGTAAGGAAAACTAAAGCTGTTGCTATATGGGGAATATAAGCAATTCTTAACCAACTAAGGTAAGATTTGACCAAGAAATTCATTAAGGGGCCAGAGTGGTAATACAGTGGGAAGGGCCTTTGCCTTGCACGCAGCCAATCCAGTTCAATCCCCAACATCCCTTATGGTCCCCTGAGCACTCCAGGAGTAATTCTTGAGTGCAGAGCCAAGAGTAACCCCTGAGCATTGCTGGCTGTGACCCAAAAAGCCAAATATATAAATAAGTAAAATAAATTCATTAAATCAATATGGAAGCACACAAACTTTTTGACATTTGCTTTCATCTTTTTTCTTTTGGTGCTGGGATCAGACCCTGGTTCTCAGGCATGCAACATATGTGCTCTATCCCTGAGCTACATTTCTGGTCCAAGCTTTCTTCTTTTAATTTATTTTTTGGGTGTGGCACACCCAGTGGTGCTCAGAGGTTACTCCTGGCTTGGTGTTTGGGGATCATACGATGCTGGGGATCGAACCTAGGTCTTCGATATGCAAAGTGAACACCGAAGTGCCAAGCTATTTTCTCTGTTCCCTCTTTTAAAAAAAAAATTTCTTTTCTAGTTCTTTTCTTCCACCTTATGTTCTGGATGAAAGGCAACTCTCATACCAGTAGACTTGTATATTCTCATTATATTCAAGTTAGAGTCATATCCACTGGAGTGGATCTTGAGGATTGACTCAGGCACCAGGCTACACAGTGCACATACAGCATTGTCTGAATCCTCCCAACTGTAGAGGTGAAGTTGTCTCCCTGTGGAATAAGTGAGATGCTCCTGCTTCCCTTGCTCGGTGACACAACCTGCTTTCTGTATCTGCTAAGTTAAGGGTGCATTCTTGCTCAAGAGTCTCTCTCTGGTCAGCCTAAAGGAGTGCAAGAGGGCTGGAGTGATAGCACAGTGGGTAGGACATTTGCCTTGCATGCAGCCAACCTGGGTTCGATCCCTGGCATTGCATATGGTCCCCCAAGCACTGCCAGGAGTAATTCCTGAGTGCAGAGCCAGGAGTAACCCCTGAGCACTGCTGAGTGTAACCCACCCCCAAAATAAAGGAGTTGAAGGTGCCCAATTCCACTCTCAGTGTTCAGTGACAGTGAGTCTCCCACCATGTCTGCCTAGCCACGTACATTAAGTGTGTTCTCCTGGAACTGCAGTGTTCTCACTAACTGCCTAGTTTCTGCCTAGTAACTGCCTATACTGCACTGTTCTCGTGCCGGTTAGTTTGGATTCCTCGCCCGGCCTTGCCCTGACAATTCCCTTCAGTGTCCCATGCATGGCTCTCTGCTCTCTGAGGGCTGCGGGCTGCTCAAAGCAAGCTTCCGCTTCTTCTTCCCCTTGGTTTGTCCCTGAAGATGCTCATCATGCATCAGCCTCCCTAACTGTCTCAACTTCTTCAGATCAGTGTGAACCTCGGTGTCCCTGATGATACTTGGATTTGAGCACAAGTGTTAAGTTCCTTTGCTTCTTCAGTACCAGTGTGATAAGACAAAATTATCACACAAGTTACTATATGTAAATATATTTATAAGTATAAATTTATAGACATTGGTGGTGGGAAATGTGCACCGGTGGAGGGATTAGTGGATGACTGAAACCCAGTCATGAACATCTGTGTAAATTGTAGAACTCACTGTGGTATAATAAAATAAAATTTAAAAAAATAAAAAAATATAAATATATATAAATATAAATGCTTAGAATGAGGAAATAACCATGGCATGGCTCCTGGGAGAGTCATGTTCCTTTCTTCACAGATCTCTTCAGATTATTTACCAGAAATGTTCAGCATTTCACTCAGCCCAGCTTCCCTTTTCCTTTTTTTTCTTTTTCTTTTTTTTTTTTTTTTTTGCTTTTTTGGGTCACACCCGGCAACGCTCAGGGTTTACTCGTGGCTCTGCACTCAGGAATTACTCCTGGCAGTGCTCAGGGGACCATATTGGATGCCAGGGATTGAACCTGGGCCTGCATGGGCCGGCCACGTGCAAGGCAAACGCCCTACCCACTGGGCTATCGCTCCGGCCCCAGCTTCCCTTTTCCACTCAGGAAACTTGATAGCCCAGGCACTCACACCACACAAATGAAGGGCCCTGGGTGCTAACGACACATGCTTGAGGAGTTGTACAGACCAAGTGTTTCTTGACTCATGATAAATCACTCTGACCCCTTCACTTTTTGGGTGTGTGTAAAGTGGGGGAGTAGGCAGGGAGATGAGAGGAGGCAGAGACTGATTCTGACCGTTCTCCTGCTAGTCGTCTCATGGTTAGAACCCCTTTCCTTCATTGGTATTTTATATCTACTGTCACTTCCAATAAGCAGTTCTGAAAAATTGATTGCCGGTTCCAACGGGGGGCCGGTATGAACGATAAAGAATGACAAGGCCGGAGCCCCCTTAGGAAGCTTGACTGGGTCTATGGACTGCGCTATTAAAGGACAGGCTTCACACACCGCCTTGGGGACAGAGCACCACCTACAGTTTCGAGGAAGTGTTTCCAACCCCAAAGAATCCCTGCCCTACCCTGCTGTGGGAGCTGAAGAATCATTGCAAGGGTTACTGAATTAGGAATCAGGCTAGGGGTCATTAGCTTGATCTACTGAGGGCAGGAATGAAGCAGGACATAAGATCTTGGAAAGACTCCTGGCTAGATATATTAGTATTTGGGGGCCAAGTATTTACTAGCTGTATGGCTTTGAACAGTTCTCTATGAGTGGCTTCCTTTTTTTTTTTTGGGGCTGTCACACCCGGCAATGCTCAGGGGTTATTCCTGGTTCTGCACTCAGGAATTACTCCTGGCGGTGCTCAGGGGACCATCTGGGATGCCAGGAATTGAACCCTGGTTGTCTGTGTGCAAGGCAAACGCCCTACCCGCTGTGCTATTGCTCCGGCCCTATGAGTGACTTCTGGTCTAGCTCTTCATTCTGTTTAGAACCTGGAAACACAAGAAAATATGACTAGATAAAGAGACTGTGATATAGATACCCAATGGAATACTATTTGGCTATAAGAGAAGTTAAAATCATGCAGTTTGCTGCTGTGTGGATGGAACCTGAGAGTATCAAGCTGAGTGAAGTCAGCCAGGAGATGGATGAGTACAGAATGACTTCCCTTATATATGGGATGCAAAGAAACATAGTAATGAAATTAAAATGGCTAAAGGCAACAGAACATGAGAACTGATCTATAGAATGAAGGACCAATTTATAAGAGGATTTTATTTTGGCAATTTGATTTTCTTTCTGGTCCTACTGGTCTGCAGTCCACCCATTCTTCTTTCTTCTTCCTCAATTAAACCCCACTCTGTGGCTGTGCAGACATGATAAGTGAGTGCTTAGAATTATTGTATTTCGCTTCTATTAGCCTTTGAGCTGCCATCTTCCAACTGCCAGTATGTTTTTAATAAACGTGTTGCACAACCGATCACTGTATTTCTTGTTTGACTCTTGGGTGGCAGTGGAATTGTACCTTCATAGTTACATAATTTGGCGGCATTATAATTTTAAGAAAGATATTAAAATTAAAACAGTATTTCATATCAGGTGTGATACTGAGAATTTTATTAGTGTTATTTCTTTCCAGGTTCCCAGCTGCCCTAACAGGTAGATTAGAACTATGATTTTAAGTGTTTGCTGATGAGTAAACTAGGATTTGAGATATGGCTGTTGCAGGCCAGCAGACAAATGAGGCTCTGGCAATATGTATAAAAAAAGTCACTGTGTCTCTGAACCATTCCAGGTCATTAGTGTCTCAGAGAGAAGCTCCAAAGTCAGAAACAAAGGCTGTGGTAAGAACTAGAAAAGATTACCAACAGTTCCAAGCCCCCACGACCCCATGCATGTTGCGTCTTAACATGTTTCTTCCTTCCTCTTTCTTTTTTATTCAGCTTTCCAAATTAAAGATATCTTATTTCACTGCTCATCTCCTTCCTGAAATTATTTTCTGCAGAGATAGACAATGATCCTTGAACATGGGAACTTGTGTGAGGCCATCATTGAGCTTCCTTTCCTTCAAAAAAAAATTCTTCATTACATGGGGCCGGAGTGATAGCACAGCGGGTAGGGCATTTGCCTTGCATGCGGCCAGCAGGTTTGATCCCCGGCATCCCATATGGTCCCCTGAGCACCGCCAGGAGTAATTCCTGAGTGCAGAGCCAGGAGAAACCCCTGAGTATTGCCGGGTGTGACCCAAAAAGAAAAAAAAATTCCTCATTACAGCTAAAGTCTTGGGTCTGGGGCTAGAGTGATAGCATGACAGGTACAGCATTTTCGCTGCATGCATTCACCTAGGTTCAATCCCTGACATCCCATATGGTCCTGAGCACCGCCAAGAGTAATTCCTGAGTGCAGAGCCAGGACTAACCTCTGAGCATCACCAGGTATGACCCAAAGAGCAAAAATAAATAGATAGATAGATTAGATAGATAGATAGATAGATAGATAGATAGATAGATAGATAGATAGATAGATAGATAGATAGGTAAGTAGATAGATAGCTAGATAGATAGATAGATAGATAGATAGATAGATAGATAGATAGATAGATAGATAGATAGATAGATAGATAGATAGATAGATAGATAGATAGATAGATAGATAGATAGATAGATAGATAGATAGATAGATAGATAGATGACAGATAGAAAGTCATGGGTCCCCAACAAATTGGATGGTACGGACAGTTCCTGAGTCAAGAAGAGCAAGTGCAATTCTGCTAGTGGGGTTGGTGGGGCATGATCTGTGCCTCATAGATTCTTAGAACAGACCATAGTGCCCTAAAAGCCCTCAGCTCTCACCCACCAGTCCTTTGCTCCAGGTGACCAAAGTGGGAAGGTCATAGCCATAATTTTTCCTTCTTGAGGCTACTCGTGCCTCGCTCCTCATTTTACCTAAGTCCCCTGCAACAGCTCATAAGCTACATATTCAGCAACTGGCAGGGATCTGATGTGGACTCAGGTGGACTCAGGTCAAACTCTGCCTTGGAGCCCATGCTGGCTCTGCTGTGGGCCCAACTGCCTGCCTGTCTACTGCACTTAGACTGTCTTGCTTCAGGAAGAGGAGGGTGGAGAGCTCTGGGCTTGACTGGATCAAAAGACAACACCAAAATTTTTATTTCAGTACATCAGTCTGGAAGCCAAATAGAGGATCAGTGAGAGAACACTTCATTATCCCTTGCAAAAGGTGCCTTCCGGGCAAAGAGAGAAATAGTGAAGCTCTCTAAATGCGTAAGTGGAGACTTTCCGCAGAAAGACATTAGTGAAGCCTCTTTCTATCTTAATTAAAAATAAATTAGGTCCCCCCAAAATAAAAATACAAAGCAGGAATCAGAAACATGAAAATAAATGGTGATAAACACTTTAGGGAAATCTGAGCTTTTGCTTTTTAACATCAGTTATGGTGGTTTAAGATGGACAGTTAGGGACCTGAGCATTAACACAATAGGGAGGATGTTTGGAGGGCATTGCCTTGCACATGGCCAACCTGGGATTGATCTGTGACATCCCATATGGTTCCCCAAGCACTGCCAGGAGTAATTTCTGAGTGCAGAGTCAGGAGTAACCCCTGAGCATTCCGGGTGTGACTCAAAAAGGAAAAAAAAATATAAGATAGACGATTAGAGTTGGCATTGTTCAGTCTTTTAGATCTTTCCTTTAATCCACCTATTGGACCCCTCACCACAGCTGTTGTCCCAGCACCTCCTTCTCCAGCCAGAAGGAAGCTAAGACCAGTGGCTTTACAGTCATGACTGAGCATTGTCACTTATATGCCATCTGCCTCTGACCTGACACTCACTTTCAAAAGCTAACAACAAATACTTTAGTATATAGATAAGTTTATAATTATATACAAATGCTTGGACCTGTTTGTCTAATTTATAGATCAAGATAGGTATCAATACACACTGATACGTGTGTGCTGGTGACATGTAGTGATTTTTTGGCTTAGCAGACATTTATAAGCAGCTTACCATGTGCCTGTCTGTATGTAGCAAAAATTAAAAAATTA
Organism: Cryptotis parvus; assembly: GCA_021461705.1. Taxonomy (NCBI): domain Eukaryota; kingdom Metazoa; phylum Chordata; class Mammalia; order Eulipotyphla; family Soricidae; genus Cryptotis; species Cryptotis parvus. The sequence goes on from JAJIBD010008776.1 coordinate 19,727, forward strand.
GAATAATACCTGGTTTTCTACCCAAATAGATTACAGACAATATTTACCCTTACATATTCCCCTCATTTGGTCAGAGGAATCTTGATGCACCTTTTTCTTTTTTTTTAAATTTTGTTTTTAAGCACCACAGTTTGCAGTACTGCTACTGGGGAGAGTTTTATGGACTCAATAGTCAACACCACCCCCTCTGTTGAGTGCCCATTTTTCTTTACCACCAATGTGAAGGTCCTTCTCCCCATCTGACCACCCTCTTCCTAGCGCCATTCAAAAATATATGGGGGGGGGGGGGGGGAGAGGGGGGGAAGGAGCGATAGCACAGCAGGTAGGGCATGTGCCTTCCACGCGGCCAACCCGGGTTCGATCCCCAGCATCCCATATGTTCCCCGAGCACCACCACGAGTAATTCCTGAGCAAAGAGCCAGGAAGTAACCCCTGAGCATCACTGGGTGTGACCCCAAAAGAAAAAAATATATACAGGGGGAGCATTACTAGCCCACGTACAATTGGGGCTTATTTTCTGTTTGTTCAGGTAGATTTCCAGGGCAAGCATTGAGTAATTTTTGTTTTTTGATGAAGGGGCCAAATATGTTTGGGAATCCTTGATCTGGATGCTGGTGAGAACATGGACAGGCCTGTTGTCTCCTTGAATCCATTTGCAGCAAGTATGGGTCCTGGAGGCTCTGGTGGTCCAGAGGATGTGAATAAACTGAGGACTATAAAGCTCAGGGAGGCGCCGCAGCGGTAGTATAGCTATTAGGGCATTTTTCCTTGAATGCTGCCAACACAAGTTTGATTCCCGCATCCCATATGGTCCCTTGAGCGCTGCTGGGAGTAATTTCTGAGCACAGAGCCAGGAGTAACCCCTGAGCATCACCAGGTGCGACCCAAAACAGCCAAACAAACAAAACAAACAAAAAAAAAACTCAGGGAGACGTTAACCAGAAATAGGAAGCTGTGGCAGGTTTCTGAGCACATCTTGGTAAATGGTACAACAGAAATTTAGGGTTTCTTTCTAGTTACTTCCCCTCACCAGGAAACATTTTTTAGACATTACTGTGTGTCAGGGGCTGTCTGCCTGTATTTTAGTCTTTCCCAAACTCTGTGGAGTAAGAAATTTTCCACGAATTTTAAAGAGGAACATGTATCCTGGAGATAACAATTACCTTTTACTAGTGAAGTCACAGTGTGTGAGTACGTGAGTCTGTGTGTGTGTGTGTGGGGGGGTGGGGGTGTTGAGCGTGTTGGGTTAGTAGCAAGGGAAGGGGTGGGATACAGTTTGTGAAAAGCACTTTTTCCGGAGAAGTCCTTTCACAGCTACTAATTCCTCTTGAATTTTCTTAGCTATGAGTTTGACCAATCAGGGGCACCCTTTGGCAATGAATTCCTGGAAGCAATAAAACCAAGATGTAATCTGAAAGGAATTTCTGCCTTGCCCCAATACAAGGTTCAGTATACTAAATGTCCCAGACCCAGACTTCAGACCAACCCAAGACCCCAATATTGAAGGCTTCCAGCCTCAAACCTGAAGGCTGGAACCCCTCAGAAGACAGTTGAGACAATAGTTCTGATAAGACTCTAAATGAAGCTTGCTAGAGTTCAAAGCAGACAAGCCAGTGCCTACAATGGTCTCTGACCTGCACACAGTCCTGGGCTAAGGTGGTCTGAAACACTATAAGCAGCTTCTCCAGGTCACACTGGCACTCTGTCCTGAAGCTTGGCTTCCTCCACACCAGCTCACAGTGTCTTTTCTCCTATGTGGCATTTCCCCCACTTATGTTTCCATTATGCATTTTTCCCTTTATGTATTGGGGGGCACAGGTGAAAATTGTATAACTGGAGGGGTCACAATCAGGGGGTCAACCTATAGCACAGGTTGGGGTTGGAGGGGCACAGGAAGGAAGCAAGGTCCAGAATGGGTCCACAGTGGGAAAAAGATTGAGATATACTTTTTTTTTTTTCTTTTTGGGTCACACTGGGTGATGCTCAGGGGGTTACTCCTGGCTCTTTGCTCAGGAATTACTCCTGGAGGTGCTCATAGGACCATATAGGATGCCAGGGATCGAACCTGGGTCGGCCGCATGCAAGGCAAACGCCCTACCCACTGTGCTATGGCTCCGGGTCCTGAGATACGCTTTATGGGACTCTTCCTCTTCTCTCTCCTATTTCTTTTCTTTTTCTTTTTCTTTTTTTTTTTTGGGTCTTACCTGGCAATGCTCAGGGGTTACTCCTGGCTCTGCACTCAGGAATCACTCCTGGCGGTGCTCGGAGGACCATATGGATTGCCTGGGATGGAACCTGGGCTGGGCCGGCCGCGTGCAAGGCAAACGCCCTACCTGCTGGGCTATCGCTCCGGCCCCTCTCTCCTATTTCTTAACATGAATTCATCTTCTACTGACATTTCTTTTCTTTCAACAAGCCAGATAACAAACCTGGAGGAATTCAGGTAGGAGCCAGGACTGTCCTTTTCCTGAAAAGATTTTAAGTTTGCCTCAGTCCTAGAACCACAGCTCTCCTAGGTGATGGGGACCAGCTTTCAGCTCTCCCAGCTACCCAGATCGGGTAGTCTCACATGCAACTGGATCTGAGTCATGTAGGCTGCACAGTATTCACCTGTTCAGACCATCTATTGGCAACTCATTGAAAGTTTGGACTTCTCATGACCAAGCCCCAGCTTTAGCCACTTCTATTTACCTCCTTGGTCCTGCTGTGTCCAAATCTCTGTAGACACTTCTCAGGATTGAGACCTTTTCAGCACTGAATCCAACCTGTGACTATTGAGATAAGAGAGGACTGAGCTTAGTTGTTCACCTCATCAAACCCTGCCCCCCCCCCAAATTACTCAGGGAGCTTGCCTGAAGGCAAAATACTTCCCCACCTATAAATTTTCCTGGGCATGCTTATGGAGCTTATGTTTATAATTTTCCACACACACCCACAGGACCACTTAGATGAGAGAGAATTTGAATGACAAGGTTTTGTTTGACAACCAATCTGATAGCATATTAGATAAAGGTAAAGGTCCTGATTTTCTGGGTCTTGCATTCTCTGGAACAGAATTGTTCGAAGTATAGCTACTTGGACCTCATTTGGAATCAAATGAATCCAAACTTTCCACGCATGACTTAGGAATCTCTATTTTTTTTTTTTTTCTTTTTTTTTGGTCACACCCATCAATGCTCAGGGGTTACTCCTGGCTCTGCACTCAGGAATTACTCATGGTGGTGCTCGGGGGATCATATGGGATACCGGGGATCGAACCCGGGCCGTCATGGGCCGGCCACATGCAAGGCAAATGCCCGACCTGCTGGGCTATCGCTCCGGCCCAGGAATCTCTATTTTTTGAAAGTTCTTTGTCTCCCCCAAATCCTCTCCCCCATCCCCCAGCTGACACAGCTGCTTTGTAGGCTGACCTGGAAGAACAGTAAGTGCTGGGACTCCTGAATCCTTGGGTACTCTGAATCTATACTCCTGCCAGTGTTAGTTAAATCAGATTCATGAAGTAAATTCAGAAAGAAACGATTTTTTTGGGGGGGGAGCAATAGAACAATGGGTAGGGCATCCCATATGATCCCCGAGCACCACCAGAAGTGGTTCCTGAGTGCAGAACCAGGAATAATCCCTGAGCATTGCTGGTTGTGACCCAAAAAAGCAAAATAATAATAATAATAATAATAATAATAATAATAATAAAATTAAAAAAGATTTCTTTGAGGATTCTAGAACTGCTTAAAGAGAAAAATTAATGTCCCTCCATATCTCTTCTTGATGAACCTTTGGGGTACATCTCTATGTGGACGTTTGAGTCCTGAAGGTACCTTGTAAGTTTAGCTGCTTCTGCAACTAGTTGGGCATTTTCCACTTGTTCTCATTCTAAGCTAGTGAGTCAGGCCTCCTTACCCAGTTTCAAGCCTGCTCTGGCTGTCAGCATCCAGCCTGGGCCTGCATTTCCTCCTTGCTGTTACTGCCTCAACCCAATTCCACGTTCCCCTTTAGAAATGAGGCTCTGTCCACATTCAAAGCTGACTGTATCAAAGCTCTTTCTTTGAACTTTTCTGAAGAATAATCTGGGAGCATCTGAGATTTCATGTCTTTTAAAATAGCGTGGAAAAAAAATATAGTTCTGTCTATGTTGAAATCCTCTGGATTCATTATATCAGGTTAAGTCTTACTGATGTATTAAATGTTCATGATGTACTAAAACTTTTAAACAGTTGGTTTTATACACAAAGAACCTTGAAAACTTTTAAGCATCTTCTACTGAAGTGCTTTAAGATTGTAGATGTTTTCTATCCCTTGACATGCACAAGGAGGTGCGGTGTATCAATGAGTGTGCCTTTATTTATTTTGAGCATCTGTATTTGTGTACTGCAGAGTTTTTTGTGGTAATAAAGAGTGACCTAATTGGAAACCAATTTATCCCTTGACTGTTTTCATGCTACCCAGAGCAAGATAGAATTTATAAGCTCTGGCTTCTTCTGGAAAGTTCCCAACACTTTCTGTGTCATAGAAATAAATACCCCTGAAAGAGTAATGATTTCTTGCAAAAAGTCATAGATTCCCAGCACAGTATCAAGACTGTCTTCTCATGAAGTATTAGGTCATCTGTTTGTGAACAGCATTAAGTGGGGTATGGTTTACTGGTAGAGCACAGGCATTGCATGTGTGAGGCCCCGTGTTTGATCTCAAACACAAACTCACACATGTTGAGAGGGAATTAGATATAACTAAGCAACAGAAGGACAAATGAACTTGGAGGGAAACAGTATTTATCATTATATACCTGTTAGGGTGTTTTGGTAAGCTTGCCTTTATCAGTACCTTGTTTATCACATAGTACATATCTTTCCTCACCAAATTATTGTCAGGCTGTTGTATCCTTGTTCCCCAGAAGATTGGTGTATACTAGATTTATAAAAGATTAGAGATATAGTGTTGGCTGCAAGAGAATACCACCAATGGAAGTTTAGGATGTGGTAACAATGGCACTCAGGAGAATTTGGTTAGCTGACCAATAATTCTTTCACCAGAGAATCTTCAAATCAGTGACAGGGTATCTGACTGTGATTCTGCTAGGTTTTTTGTTTTGGTTTGATTTTGGGTCACACCCAACTATGTTCAGGGTTTGCTCCTGGTTCTTCACTCAGAGATCACTCCTGGTGGGCTCAGGGGACCATATGGGTGTCGGTGATGGAACAGTTGGCCACATTCAAGGCAAGCTTCCTACCTACTGTACTATAATCTCTCACCCATGGCTGTGATTCTAAAGTAAAGTGCAGTATTTTTATGAGTTTGTGGAGTTCTTAAGATGGACTAATGAGAAAACAGTATACTGGTTCTAGCTCAGTATGGTAAAATGTGCAGTTGGAACTGGCCAGGACATTTTGTTAATAGGTTGATGAAGGTTCATTTTTAATCAATTCTAGAAAGAGCTAATATGATGCAGGAAGAGTAACAGAGGGTTGGGGTGTGTGTGTGTGTTGGGGCAAAGGGGGTTGCTTAGCAATTGGAAAAGCTGGAAATATGCTTTCCCTGAAAATTTCAGAAAGATAGTTCATATTTTCTAGAGAAAATTTAACCTAAGTTCCAAAAACAATTTAAATGTTCTTTTTATTTTTAATTAGTCAAAGGCATTCTAAAATTTAATTACTTAATTATTGTGTCTCAAAAATGATCCTTATAACTACAGACATTAGCAGTATATTAATTAAAGTAGAATTAATTATAAAGCATTAAAATACTTTTAAAACCACTCATTATAATTCTGAGGCAAGAAATGTAAATCAAGACACAATGCCCCCACAAAATGCCCAATATCTGTCTCTATGTTTTTTAACTGTGTTTTGGGCCACACACTGCAGAACTCAGGGGTTACTACTGGCTCTGCACTCAGGAATCACTCCTGGCAGTGAAAAGAGGACAATATGGATTGTCAAGGCTGAACTAGGGTTGACCACATGCAAGGCAAAAACCCTACCTGTTGTACTATTCTATCCTGTCCTTATCTGTCTCTACTTTCATGCTAAATTAAAAAAAATACAGTATATTGTGATAGTATATTGGATAGGGCATTTGCCTTGTTTGCCTTGCATGTAACTAGCCTGGGTTCAATCCCTGGCACCCCATATGGTCCCCTGAGTACTGCCAGGAGTGATTCTTAACTTCAGAGCCAGCAATATGCACTGAGAACTACCTGACATGACCATCACCCCATTTAAAAAAAAATAATATATTTAAAGAAAAACTCATAAAATTAGACACCTAGATGGCTAAAGAGGTAATATGGAACATAAGGCACATGTCTTGCATGTGGCTAACCTATTTTGATCTCTGTTTCTACCTGAGATCCTCAGAGAACTATTAGGGATCAGTTCTGAGCAGTGAACATAGAGGCCATTGCACAATACCAGGTGTGATCCAAGCTTCTCCCAGCCCCAATAAAATAAATAATAGTAGACAGCTAAACTTTCTATTAAATTGGAAGCATACTAGAGGAATCTTATCTGGATTCTCCTGACATTATTTGAACATTTTTAAAAATGTATACAATTGCATTTTTAAAAATTGCCGTAGTTCTGGGGGCCAGAGCAATAGAGGGTAGGGCATTTGCCTTGCATGTGACCAACCTGGGTTCAATCTCTGGCATCTCATATGGTCCCCAAAGCACCTTCAGGAGTAATTCCTGAGTGCAGAGCAGGAGTAACCCCTGAGGATTGCTGGATGTGACCCAGAAAAGAAAAAATTTGCAGTAGTTCTGATTAGCACCATATAGGAAGATCATACAATGTTCACAAGAGGATTTCCAGAAACCACCAAGCCAGTGGTGTTAGGGTGATCAGAGTTATGGACTCTATTTGTTCTACTCTAGGAGACATGAAGAAATGGACTTTTTCTTTATTCAGATTTCAAAGCAGAAAGTGAGGTGACCTTGTTCAGTTTTGAAGAATACTTTTTATCAGGCTCTCTGTTCTCCTTCGCTTTTTTCTTTATTTTATTATTATTATTATTATTATTTTTTTTTTTTTGGTCACATCTGGCAATACTCAGGGGTTTCTCCTGGCTCTGCACTCAGGAATTACTCCTGGCGGTGCTCGGGAACCCTATGGGATGCCAAGGATCGGATCTGGGCCAGCACAGGCCGGCCACGTGCAAGGCAAACGCCCTACCCACTGGATTATCCCTCTGGCCCCAGCTTTTTTTCTTTATTCTTAGAGTGAATGTAGGCCTAAGTAGAAACTGAACCCTGAGCCAGATGTGTGATCTCTGCCATGGAATGCACAAGTAGAATTGGTAATAGTGAGTTGAATTGGGATTTCAGGTGAGCCAGATGGTGGCAGAAACCAGGCTGGAAGTGTGAATGGTTTGCTTTTAGAGAGGTGATAGAAGACTGTGCCTAAGAGCGGAGCATAGTCAAAGATCCTGGCAGTAAGAGAAGGGGTTCATTCATTCATCTAGCAAATATTATTGCAGTACTTCCTATGTGCCAAATGCCATTGGAGAAAAACACTAGAGTCTGATTCTAGTGAGGCGTACGGATGGAAAAGGACAAAATTAAGAAAACCATAGAAGGGGCAGAAGGGATAGTACAGCAGGTAAGGGGCTTGCCTTCATATGACTGATCAGGTTTTATCCCTTGCATGACATATGGTCTCCTGAGACCACCAGGAATGATCCTGAATCAGAGCCAGGAGTAAGTCTGAGCACAGCTGGGTGTGGCCCAAAACAAACAGAAAAAAGGGGGGGGGGGCATTGTGATAATTAATCATAAAGAAGAACATGTTTTATTAATCCAGCAAGTAAAACTATGATAGAATGGAGGTGAGATTGAAGTAAGTACTCAGAACTAAGAAAATAAAGATGGAATTATGAGGAGGGAGAGGTGCAAAATAGAAGACCAAATCCAAATCCAACCCTGGAAGAGGCAATTCTGATCCAGTGCCAGGCAAACTTTGAAGTTTAGAAGAAGAGGAATGAAACCATAGAGCTGGAGGGGAGAGATCTTAGGACAAGACAATCTTGCTAAGTATAAGGTGAAGGAAGAGCAAGACATAACCCCTACCTTTTGGAGAAAACACCGCGTCATATTCCTGAATCAACCAGATGCCATTGGGCTACATTGGCACGTGATAGGGTCCAATGGAAATGTTACTGGCGCCTGCTCGAGCAAATCAATGAATAATGGGATTCAAGTGATCAAGTGATCAAGATCAGTATGCATGATCTCTCATGCATATTGAGATTACAAAATCACAGGGATTCTATCTAAATATTTCTGTAGCAATTTTGGTCTGTTTGCTTTTTGAGTTATACCCAACGATGCTCAGGGGTCCTTCACAGCTCAAATCCTGGCAGTGCTTGGGAGACCCATATATGGGATGGCTGGGATCAAACCTGGGTTGGCAGTGTGCAAGGCAAATGCCCTACCCATGTGTTTTAGCTTCGGCCCCAGGAGCACACTGTTTTAAGGGGTGAGAATATTGGGTCATAGGATGCTCGGGAGTTGCGCCTGTTTGTGTGCTCAGGTGTTAGGGATTAAGGCAGTGGTAGATGAGGGGCAGCTGCATATAAAGCAACTGCCTTAACCCATGTACTACCACTTAAGTCCCTCTGGAAGCAGTCTCCAAAGATAGAAAGATTTAATGATTTAACTAAGATTTAGTAAGTGCAGTATTTAGGCATGACAGACTCTAAATGCCATTTGCTTCTATCCTGCTCCCTCCCTCTTTCCCTCTCTCCTTCTCTTCCTCCCATCTTCCCTCTTCTTTTCCTTTCTTCCTTCTTGTCTGCTTTGGTGTTGGGAGAATCACATTTGGTGATATCCTATGGTACCGGGGGTGGAACCCAGGACCTCACATGAAAGGCCCAAGCTTATCCTGGAGCCATATCCCTGGGCCCCACATTCTTTCTTTCATGTAGTTTTGAGGATTCTCAGGGAATGTTGCCCAATAAACCTTCCTGCAGGTGAGTGTGAGAACTAAATCTATTTCCAGGCCTAGGTGACCTGTGGGGTGAGAACCATTGATTGACTCCTCGTAAGCTTCTGGTTAGATCAGAGTGAAGAGGAAGTCTAGGAGCAGACAAGAAGCTGCTAGTAAGGATCTGGAAGGTGGTTCTGCCCCCCTTTTCCAGCATCTTATCTTATGCTTCAGGCTCACTCCAGGTGGCCTTAGCTGCTGTGAAAACCAAATGACCTAAGAAGACTCTAGCCTAAGGACTCTTTAAAGAAAACACTACAATAAAAATATGAGAAGATGCTCAGTCTTGTAACTGGGTAAAAGCAAATAAGAAGAACCCTTAGCACTATTTTTGTGCCATCAGAGAGAGAAAATTATAAATATTTTAATACCCAGTATTTTAACAGTCAAGAGAAAATGGAACTCTATTCTTGTTGATATATAGGTTGGCCTCATCTATTAAAATGAGCAGAAATTTTAGATTTGGCATGCTTCTTCCAGAAATCATAATGCAAAGAGTGCAAGAATAGGTGTACTGTGTTACATATTCCTATGCCGTTTAAAAATTAAAATGTAAAATCAAGTAAATACTCACCCATAAAGAAATGCTAAAGGACTGGAGAGAGCTCAAGTGGAGAGCACATGCCTGGTATGTGAAAACACCCCGAATCCCATCCCGGCACCCCCAAATCTCTGCTCTGACAATGCACCCCACTACTCCCACCAGTGCAGCTCAAACTTTGCTGGGTGGAGCACTAATTTTTTTAAATGGAGTTAAATTACAGTATACTTATAGTATTCCTCCCTAAGGAGTGTGATTGAAGCATGTAAAAATGGGGTGGAACTGTTTATATGTGCAAGGGTATCTAGGATCTTTTGAGTGCAGAAGAAAGTGGATGACTCAAACAATGACAACCACAAGGTTACGGAAAGAGGTCAGGGAAGGATTCAAGCATTTGGTGAGTATTTTGGCAGACAGGAGGTTGATTGGGAAAGGGGTGGATGTGGTGGCCCTCATTCTTGACCACAATTTGAATTTTGGGAGAAGACATTGAACATTTATTATTGTGATAAATTAAGATCAATGATAAAAGCAAGAAACAGCCAAAAGTAGTAGACACATAATTCTCTTTCTGGGCTAGAGGCAGAGATCTTAGGTGATTCTGTACCAGCATCAACCACAAAAACACACAGACCAGCTGGAATCAGTCCACTTAGAAGAGTCCAGAGAATCAGCTCTAGGCAGAACTGCAAGCTGGTAGAACAAGAATCTAATTTCTCCCCCATACTCGACTCTGCCCAGTGTTCTTAGGAGCATTATTATCTAATCCTCAGCACTTCCTCTGACTCTGAACTTAACAGTGACCTCTTGTTTTTTCCCAGGAGCAATTTTTTAATACGTTTTCTTTCCTTCAATTTACATTTTAATGGTTAGTGAGTTCACGACACTGTAAGATTTTTATAATAGGTGCTAAAGCACTTGCAAAACTTCAGTGAAATTTTTTCGTGATGAATAGAAAAGCACAGCCCCTCTGGAGGTTATAATCAAACCTGAACACCACTAGCATACCTTATATATGTATGAAATTAAATTCAGAAAATAATGATAATACGTTGTTTCTTCCAATTTCATATAGAGTTTATTTCCTTGCATTTATCTTTGAAAAGAGAGTCAAGGTTTCTGAGAGCTAGTACAATGGGTAAGGTGCTTAACTTGCAGAGAGTTGAGGGCTTGATCTCTTATACTGTGTATAGGGATTGACCTATGAGCACAGAAGTTGACCTGAGCATTGCATTGCTGGGTATGACCCAAAGTAAAAAAATTCAGTGGGTCTAGAGAGTTAATACAGTGGGTAGATCATTTGCCTTGCACAGTCTATCCAGGTTCAGTCTCCTGCACCCCATATGGTCCCCTGAGCACTACCAGGGAGTAATCCCTAAGCACAGAGCCAAGAGTAAACCTTGAGGACAACTGGGTGTAGCTCTCCATCCTCCTCTACTGACCCCCAAAAAAAAGCATGAATGTTTAGTAGAATGAAATCTGATCATTTGCTTCAAGCAATAGGAAAGCACATGCACTCCATTCACTTGAACAAGAGTTGTCCTTCGTGGGCCTGCCCAAATCCATCAGGACCCTATATCACTAAAAAAGTTTTCCAAAAGTTCTAGAGAGAGGCTGAATGTGGCCAGGAGATGGTCTCCCTGTTCAGTGAGAGAATGTGATTTGACCTTCTTGCTCCCCCTTCAGTGCTCTCTGCCTCTTCACTTGACTTTCAAAGAGATGCTTCTCAGGAAATAGATGGCTGGGGCTAGACATGAGAGAATGAAGTGTGTTCTTAAAATAGGATGGATAGAATGGGTTTTAGGGCAGTGACAGAACAGAATGTCTGATAACATCTAGTTCAATGGAAACTGCTTAGTGAAAGTTTGTGATCAATTATATATGCCTATTAGAAGTCAGTTCTTTCTTTTTCTTTCTTCCTTCCTTCCTTCTTCCTTCCTTCCTTCCTTCCTTCTTCCTTCCTTCCTTCCTTCCTTCCTTCCTTCCTTCCTTCCTTCCTTCCTTCCTTCCTTCCTTCCTTCCTTCCTTCCTTTCTTTCTTTCTTTCTCTCTCTTTCTCTCTTTCTTTCTTTCCTTTCTTTCTTCCCTTTCTTTCTTTCCTTTCTTTCGTTCCTTTCTTTCTTTCCCACACTTGGCAATGCTCTGGAGTTATTCCCAGCTCTGCCCCTCAGGAATCACTTCTGGTGGTGCATGGGGGACCATATGGGATGCCAGGACCATATGTGTTGGTCTCATGCAAGGTAAACACTCTACCACATTGTCCTATCCCCTGCTTCCCGTCTGTTTTCTACCCTCACAGAAAAGAGTTTCAGGAAGGACACAAATAATGAAGAAAGATAAGTTTACTTGGAATATGAGGAGAGAAGAAGATTTAGGAACATTTTCAGAGGAACATGGACTGCCCCAGAGAGAGAGAGAGAGAGAGAGAGAGAGAGAGAGAGAGAGAGAGAGAGAGAGAGAGAGAGAGCGAGCTAAGTATATATCCCATGTTGAGAAACAGGTGACCCCCACATGGGGACTGCAGAGATGTGAGTGAGTCTCCAAGTTGGAGAACGTATTTTAGCAGAGACAAGTACATTCTCTGTTTCTGTTCATTTGCTTTTATAGGCTCTCTCCAAGCTGCTTCCTAAAGTTCTTGATATTCTTTGGGAGAGGGCAAGGTAGGGGGGCACAACCAGTGCTGCTCAGGGCTTAATCCTGGCTCTGCACATAGGAATTACTCCTGATGGTGCTTGGAGGACCATATGGAATACCAGGGATTAAACCCAGGGCAAGCACACTACTGAGATACTAACTCCCTAGCCTCCTGGTCTTTGACACATTATTTATTATTATTATTATTATTATTATTATTATTATTATTATTATTATCATTGTTATTTTGTGGGGTGGGGAACACCTAGTTATGCTCAGGGGTTACTCCTGGCTTTGCACTCAGGAATTACTCCTGGCAGTGCTTTGGGGACCATATGGGATGCCAGGAATAGAACCTGGGTTAGCCACTTGTAAGACAAACACCTGGAGCCGTACTCTGAAGCGTTCTATCACTTAAACCCCAGTTTAATTTGCTTATCAGAGTCTTTGTTCCTATAGAAGCCTCTGCTCTCAAAGGCTCTGGCATTTCTACATCTCAAAGGATCTCCAGCCTTCTCCAGTGGGTATCTGCATTCCACAGGCCTTCTTGCCTTTGGGTTGGTTTGGTTTTGAGACTCAGAGACTTTTTAATCCACAGGGCCAGGGCCTCACTGGCTTCTCAGTCTGCCTGCAACCTAGCCAAGGATTAGTCTATTTTATGGGAGGTTTAGTTTAGGAGATTGCTATGTAAATGACATCTGGGACTCCCACTGTATTTCCAGATGTGAAAGATACCATGACCAGATACATGAGATGAATAAATATTCACTATATAAGCTACCTTTAGACATATCTGCCTACTAGATTAGTCATTAACAAATTTTAGAATACATAAAATTTATCAGGGGACTTGTTAAAAAGTTTAGATTTCCAGCTATGCTCCAAAGTCTTTCTGATTGAATAGGCTTGGGATATGTTTTTGACAAGTACCCCAAGTGACTCTCCGCAACTAGTCTGTTGAGTATGCATCAGGAAAGTGTGGCATTGACTAACAGAAACAGCTGAGAGGATGGTGACGCTGTGCAGATGGCCCAGTGTTGGAAACAAAGGCCTCTCTCTGACATTTTCATGCTTCAGTCCTCTTCACTGTCATACTCTTTCACCATTCTCCCATTGCAGAGGAATTTGAAAGCAGTGGGGAGGGATTGGAAGCATTCAAGTCACACATCCTCCAACTGGCCATGTGGAATGGCTTCCAGGCTCTGATGATATATTTTGTTTGTCTTATTGGCCATGGCCAGTGATGCTTAGGGGTTGTTCATGGCTCTGCACTCAGGAATTATTCCTGGAGGTTCTTGGGGACCTTACGGGATGCTGGGATCAAACCCGGATTAGCCACGTGCAAGGCAAATGACCTCCCCCACTGTACTATCACTCGCCCTGTGATAGTTCCTCTATTTCACTTCACTCACAAATAAATGAGTATTTTATTCATAAAATAAATAAATAAATAAGTAAACAAAAATAAAATGTGCCTCTCACATGCTCTCAGACTATTGAGTTGTCTTACCAACTCCTGCCCTCCAGTACTTTTTTTTTTTGAGAGAAAGGGGGCATGCTCAGCTATGCTCAGGGCTTACTTCTGGCTCTGTGCTCAGGGATCAGTCCTAGAGGGGCTTGGGGGACTACTTGTAGTTCTGGGGACAGAACCTAGATCATTGGCAGCGTGCAGGGCAAGTGCCCCACCCATGTGCTTTCTCTCCAGCCCCCTAAATATATGATTCATAACCTGAAGCAAAGAAAAGTATTTCTGGTGGGGATTTTCTGGGTAGTGAGATGACTTTTGCTCACACTCCATGCTCCAAGGGACTGGCATTGTGAGTTAGAAGCAGGTAATACTTACACTGGGTAATCTTTCTTCCTTTGGAGACTGGATGAACTAATTTAGTCCCTTTTCTGTGAGAATTTTCTATTCAAAATTTATTCTTCTCTGAGTCTGGGTCAGGGGCCCTGCCCATGTGCAGGAGGAGAGTGTAATCCTAAGGCATGAGTGTAGCTGAAACTGGTCAAGGTCCTACACATGGAGCTGCGTTTTTTGTTTTTTTGTTTGTTTTTTTAGGTCATACTCGGCAATGCTCAGGGGTTTCTCCTGGCTCTGCACTCAGGAATTACTCCCTGGCAGTGCTCGGGGACCATATGGGATGCCGGGGATGGAACCTGGGCTGGCACGGGCCGGCTGCGCGCAAGGCAACGCCCTACCCGCTGGACTATCGCTCTGGCCCATGGAGCTGTGTTAGTGAGAGGAAGGGTCATGTCTGACTGGAGGAAGAGGCACCTTTTAAAAATTCACAAAGCTGTGACCCTATTAGATGGATCTCTCAGTTTTAACAACTCATTGACTTCAGTGAATTGGGGTCTTGGGGTTATAGAATAAGTACAAATAATAAAATTTATACAAAACTTTTTGCTTTATTTTGGGGCTCAGGATTTACTTTTCTTGCACTCTTTTGTCACACCCGATGATGTTCAGGGTTACTCCTGCCTCTGCACTGAGGAATTACTCCTGGCAGTGCTTGGGGGACCACATGGGTTGCTAGGGACTGATCCCAGGTTGGCTGCCTGCAAGGCAAACACCCTACCCACTGTCCTATCGCTCTGACCACTCAGGATTTACTTTAGACTCAGCGCTTGGAGACTACTCCTGGCAAGGATCTGGGGATCATGTCAGGTGCCAGGCATCAAACTCTGGTCAGCTACATGTAAGGCAAGTTTTCCAGTACTGATGCCACTGTACTATCAGTCCGGCTCTATACAAAATTCTTTATGGATGCACTAAGAGTTGGAAATTGCTGTTTTCCTGATAACAATTGGACCTTGTGAAGAACCCACCCACATGACCTCTAGGATTCGATCACCCACCCACTGGAAAGCAGATTCCAAAGGGAGTGACACATTACCCTCTGGTGTCCTGCCAATCCTCTTATTTGAGAATTTTCAGCTTATCAAGTTGACTTGCTTAATGCCCAGGGCCAAGATACTGCAGTATCTCTCAATTAACTAGTTGCAGACAGCTAATTGCTGCAGCATCTTATCAGTATACAAAGTATATTGACTCTGAGTTGTAAAATGCATCTGAGGCTTTACAGAACTTGCATTAAAAGAGACACTTTTTTAAATACCACCCATACCGCCCAGAGAAGGAGGTTAAAGAAATGGAGAGGAAGCAAAATTCAGATGTTTCACACTCCAATCCCACTCCCCATTATATTCCCCATGAGATTTGTAGAATTCATATTCTCACACTCAACTCCATTCTCCCTGTGATAAAAATAGTACTTAAAATGCCTCAGTCCATGCTATTGGAGTGGGCTCACATCCTGGACATGCCGACTCTACGGGGACTAGACAGCTGCCAGCTGCCCACCCTCAGTGCCCTGTGAGGCAGCAGGAAAGCTTTCTGAACCATGATTTATGTACTTGTCCTTTAAGCCCCCCTTGACCAGCCATCCTGCTTAGTCCGGATCTAGCCTTGCCTCCACTGCAGTTGCCTAAAGCATCCAAGGCTTCCTGTAGAAGACAGGACACAATCTCCTTATTAAAGTGAGATTAGCGGGTGCTCAGGTGGGTATTACAGATCATTAGCTACCTAATCGTTAGAGTTCCTAATTGAGGAGTTCTCCCAGGTAGACCATTTATTGTACTCTCAGTAGATGGTCAGGCATACCCCAGGCCCACCAGATAAACTCCAGTGCCCATTTCTTGCTTTGAAAGCTGGGGAGTAGCCTCAATGTGCAGTGGACATATTTGAGGTTCAGAGAATTGGGATAACTTGTTGAAAGGTTCATGCCTTTTGAAAAATGGAAAAAGATACAGCCATGAAAAGGTAGGAGAGACAGAACACTTCTGGGGGAAGGAGGCAGGGTGAAGTGCTTCCTTCTAAGAGTACATTCATTTGGGCAGAGTAGGTGCTTCTGACTCCTGCAGTAACTCTCGCCATGTTTAGGCCCTAGGGTTTGTTGATTCCTTATAATCTTTGATCATTTACAATTTAAAGAGTAACAAGCCAAAATGGAAATGTTAGACACACAATTATTTCTCCTTTTACTCCTCTTCTCTTTCATATTTGGGGGTTATACCTGGTAGCATGCAGGGGTTACTCCTGCTCTGTGTTCCTTGGGCGGGGGCAGGGGAATGTGGAACTGAGACTCTGGCATTCGAAGCATGTGCTCTAGTCCACTGAACTGCCTGTCTGTGGCCAGTTTAATTAATATCTTAGTGACCACCCCTTTTCCTTCTAGAATCATATACATTATAAATGTGTGTGGGCAAGAAAAATAATTACCATGTAGGTCAAAATCAGCTTCTCTGAATCTGTGGTTCTCAACTTTGACTGGGCATTCATTGCAAGAGGGCTTGGGAGAGAGTTCAGAGGACAGAGCACTTGCTTTGTATAGCTGAGGCCAAGGTTCCACCCCGGGCATCAATGGTCACTGGAACACACTGGGATCAACTACAGAGTGCCCAGCTAGGGATAGCCCCTAGTCACTGCAGGTTGTAGTCCCCAAACAAAACAAAAACTAAAATTGAATCACGGGAGGAGAATTAAAAGGTCTGGGCCCGGCCAGAGGGCCATTTTGGTAAGTCAGCCACTCGAGCACATGGACCAGGCACACAACCATCCTCTCCAGTTGTGGCCCAGGCAAGGTTCTGGCTCTCCTGGCCCAGAACCACTCTTCAGAGCTGCCTCCAGGGCCGTGGAAAGTGCCTGGGGTCTTGTCACAGGCAGATTTTTGATTCAGCAGGCACGTGTGTGCTCTGACAGTCTCATTTCTAACAAGTTTTACATCGAGAAAAGATGATTTTTTTCAATCCAGCCCAGGTATGCTGAACCAGAGACTCTCAGACATGGGGCAGAGCTGCTACTTGCTCTCCCTGTGGCCTGCTGCTCATGAGGCACCCGGGAGTCTAGCCCTGGCCTGCTACCCCAGCTGAGCCTCACAACAAGCCAGACCACCCTCCCCTATTCCATGGGGCCCACCATTTTCCACATCCGGACTTCCCTCTCATCACAACTCCACCCAGCAGACCAGACTATCACAGCCTGGCTCGCGTGGCTGCTAGCGGCCGCACAGTTCATCAATATATGCTTTATTTAGAGGTGACTACAACAGTATGCCACCCGCATGGCAAGCCTGGCAAGCGGCTCATGTAGTATTTGATATGCCAAATACCAGTAACATTTATATTAGGTCATTCCCATGACCTAATATAATGGTTTGAGGCTCTTTGTGTTCCTGGAGCAAGCATTGCCTTTGGGTTCTACTAGCGTGAGACAGGACACATGGAGATATTACTGGTGCCCGTTCTAGCAAATAGATGATTAACAGGAAGATAGTGATAGTGATAGTGATAGTGATTTATATCGAGGCAGATTCTACTGCTTCCTTCGATTTTGAGGATTGGGGCTCTAGATTGTGGCTCTCAAAGTGTAGTCCCTGAGCTTGCAGCATCAGCACCATCTGGGAATTTGTCAGAAACGCAAACTCTCACATTCTACCACAGGGTCAAAAATCAGTCACTCAGGGTCAGGGAGCTTAGAAGAGTTGTTGAATGTGTCCTGCAAGGTTATTTGAGTGGTCTAAAAGGTAAATTCACTGGAGAAAAGTTCCTTCCATGATAGACTTCCAAGAGGCAAGGAAGAGAGACCTCCCCCATGTGACTGCAGCACCGGAGAGGGCTTATTCCAAGGGTATTCATGGAAGGGAGACCAGGCTTCCTGGGAAGACTGGGGAAAATTCACCATCAGGACTCGGACGATGAACCTCTGGCTCTGTTGCCTGGCAGCGTGAATGTGAGTCAGGGTCTGAGTGAAAAGATCAGAGTGGATTCATTACTCATTCAGTACTGGAATTCACTATTTCTTTCTCTAGAGTCTTATGATCCAAAATTCCCTCCTCCTCCCGAGACAACAGAGTGATATGGAAAGAAAGGCTGCTTGAGTTAGAATTCTGGCTCAATATCTGTCTACTCTTGGCCTCCTGAACTAACCTTTCTTGCCTCAGTCTTACCATCTCATAAATGGGGAACACTAATCCTTCAATCTCCTAGACTTGTAGGATTTATTTTTGGTGGGAGTGTTGAGGTTGGGCCACACACAATGGTTCCGGACTTGCTCCAGGCTCTATGCTCAGGGGTCACTTTAGGTGGTGCTCAGGGCACCTCATGTGGTGTTGGATATCAAATTAGAGTTGGCTGCATGCCAAGCAAGCTTCTTGTAGAATTAATTGACAAGAGGGTTACAATGCAGTTAGAGTAAAATCCAGTAACTTCTCAAGTCTGTCATGACCCTATTTATCTTTATCCTAGTTATAACTACCACAGCTGACTCAATTTAAACTTTGAGTTCAAATGTTTTAAAATGAGACACAGATTGTTGTCATGAGTCAGGATCATGGTTTCTGGGCCAAAATCTCTCCTACAAGCATCTGTGGACATCTTGTATATTTGCTGTTTGAGGTTAGATAATTTCTCTTCATCCTATTACTCAGTTATTTGAGATCATTTCTTGCTGGGTCTGAAGAGATGAAGAGAGTGCTGATGATATTGTACAACTTAAGGCCCTTTGGCAGGTTGTCTTTGAATGTTGTATTCCTTGAGTTTGGCCCAAACAGGATCATTACCCACTGGTGGCGTTTTGTGTCTGGTCCCATGATTTGGAGATCTATTTTCACATGAATGTCTGTTGAAAATGGGTTACAGATGTGGAGACCCTAACATTATTACTGTCCTTCTTCTGGATTTAGATTTCTGTTCTTTGTCAGGAGTTAGAACAAAGTGGAACATTGAAACTACAAGAGAACATACCATTTTGATGGAGACAAAGAGGATGCCAAACTAAGACTAGATAGTGCACATTGAAAAGCAATCCGCTACCCTCCTTCCTTGGAACTTTGAGAAGAAATGCCTTAGTCAGGTCATTGGTTGAGCACTTGCCCTACATGTGTGAGACTCTGGGTTTGATATACACCACTGTACTGGGGGAATCACTGTCTTCACTGTCTCACTGTCTTCCCGTTCATCATTGATTTGCTCGAGCGGGCCCCAGTAACATCTCCATATGTCCTGTCTCATGCTAGTAGAGCCCAAGAGCATCTGCTTGCTCCAGGAACATAAAGAGCCTCAATCCATTCTGGAATGAGGTCTATAATTGTTACTTGGTATTTGGCATATCAAATACAACACAGGTAGCTTGCCAGGCTCTGTTGTGCAGGTAGCATACTCTTGTAGTCATCTCTAAGTCCAGCATTTTTTGATGAACCGGCCGGGCTGTGATAGGCTGGTCTGCTGGGTGAAGTTCTGGATGAGAGAGAAGTCCGGATGTGGAAAATGGAGGCCCTCATGGAGTGGGGGTCATCTGGCTTGTTGCAAGGCTCTGTTGGGGTGGCGGGCCAGGGCTAGAACCCACCATCCCTCCTGGGCACCTCAACTGGGGGAAAAGAAAAGAAAAAGAAAGGTCTTTGTTTTTATATAAATAAAAACTTTATTTATTTAACTTTATAATGTCATGGCAAATAGCTATAAATATAAAATATACATTTTATATACATTTTGTATAAAATAGAAAATTTTATATACATTTTTATATAAAATAGAAATAATAGAAAACCCCCACCCAAAATGAATCCTACAAGTCTAGGAGACTGGAGGGTTCGTGCTCCCCACTTATGAAATGGGAAGACTGAGGTGCCCAAGAGCAGACAGACATTCAGCCAGAATTCTAACTCAAGCAATCTTTGTTCCAAAGCCAGTCTGTTGTTGGTAGACAAATCTTATGATCTGAGTAAGGTTCTAGAGAAAGAAAGAAAAATGGTTGGAGAAAACATGGGCTGATAGTGGTCTGTTAGCTTTTTTTTAGCCGATTTCTTGTTACAGAACCACTGGGTTAACATGTTCAAGTGTGTGAAGTTTGTAGGTCACACATTATTTAAGACATTTTGTGATGAATCCTCCTTGGACTAGACATGCCTTATTTGATTAAGCAGAAACTACTAGCACTTTTGCTATGGACTGGTTTCCTGGAGATGAGACACTGTGATGCCCAAAGTGAGGTGAGCCCCTTGGTCATTTTGAATATGCAGGATATCAATCCATTCCTCATCATCTGGAGTTTCTGCTCTCTTCTTTTCCCTCCTCCTTGTAGAAGAGCAGAGAGAAAAATTACATAATAATCATATCCAATAGTTAAACAGATCCTAGGTCACTGTCAGTTATGCCTTCCCGCCTACCTGAGTCTTGAAATCATTACTTTAGTTCTGAGAGGATTTCAGGGCTGGAGATCTGGCTGGCTAAATGCCTGAGTCAGGCAATCAGGGTCTATATAGGTCACTGTGAAAGCAAATACATTCTTGCAGATTTCCATCATGACCTCCTTTAACTTTTGATTAGAAAGATCATTGCATAGGTAAAATAATAAAATTAGATATATAAATATGTGCCATGCCATCATAAAGTTAATATAATAAATATGCTCAAAATTGTGACCACATGTTTCAAATAGTAATATTTGCATTTTAGATATTGACTAGACTTAAGTTGCCTGTGATTAGTAGAAAGATCACATGGAAAGATATGCAACATAGTTACACTTTTTCTTATAGTTATTTTCCTTTTACATAAATAATAAGCGAAATCATTTACAGTGGTGGGTGTCGGGAGTTGCTGGGGTCCCCGACAGTATCAGGAGAGAAGTTCTCTTCTATCTATCTCCAAGGCCACTGGGGGAAAGGATGAATACTCCACGAGTCCAGCGCAGTTCCAAAAAGTCTTTTAATAGTACAAAAGCTCTACCACCGCAATCCAGTATAATGAAAGAACTCTAACTCTGGTCAGAACTTAGACCATACAAGAGAGCCCAAGTCTCCCACCAAAGATAGAGGATCTCACCCAAGAGAGTCCTACCCAAAAGAAGAGGAAGAAAAAGGGGCAAGTACCTCAAGTCAGTCCCCTATACACACCAAAGTAATCCTATCTGTTGACAGGGAGGGTCCTATCAACAAAGAACCCTAAACAGAGTGTAGAAGGGTGGTGCCACATTCTATTACAGGTATAAACAAAAGGAGTATGCCAAGGACTAATTCCTTCTTCTGAGATTATCTCTTATGTAAAACATTGGAGAGTGAGAGAGGGCTGGTATAAAGTAATACATTTTATTTATTTATTATTATTATTATTATTATTATTATTATTATTATTATTTTGCTTTTTTGGGTCACACCCGGCGATGCTCAGGGGTTTTCTCCTGGATCTGCACTCAGGAATTACTCCTGGCGGTGCTCGGGGGACCATATGGGATGCCGGGGATCGAACCCTGGCCAGCCCGCGGCCGGCCACGTGCAAGGCAAACGCCCTACCCACTGGGCTATCGCCCCGGGCCCTAGTAATACATTTTAATTTCATGGGTTTCATGTAATCTAGATGGTAGCTACAAGGTCCTACTTATTTATTATCTGTACCAGGGTGATTCTGAGTATCTTGATCTCTGTATACTGAAAGGGTCACACTCACCTGTATGAGGACAAACTAGTATGATCCTTCCTATAATCTTAATTGATAGTTTCAACATAGCCAGGGTGGCAGTCTCCTAGTAAATTCTAACTGTCTCAGGCTGGGTTCAGTGGGTATAAAGAGGAGCTGTGCCCAATCTAGAAAACATTTTAGTAGATGTATAATAAGTCAGAAGTTATTCAGAGTCAAGGTGACTTCTGTAACTGTCACACCCTCTAGCAGTGTTTACATAGAAGAGAGATCTCATTAGAATGAACTTTGGCTTAAGAACATGTAAGTAGATTAAGTTTGAGTGGGTAAAACAGCAAAGCTCCAAAGCTAGCTAAGCCTGTCATCCAACAGGTGGGAATCAAACCCAGAGCTTCAGACATAAAAGAAGTGCTCTACCCAAGCAACACACATCCTGACCCACTTTCTAGTTAATCATTATTTAAATTGTGGCATATTCGTTATCATTATTCTTCTGTTTTAACAAAGTCAATTTGGTTATAAGCAGGTTTGTAAAGTTATAATGTACATTCCCTTCATCGAAAAATAAATGAACGTATCATTTGACAAAAGAATATTGCATGTCTATTGGCTACATAACTATGGTGTCCAACTACTTTAGTACAGATTTGTTTGATTTTCAGTGGTCCTGTGCCATAAAGTGACTCAATTCCCCCAGCACTTTTTGCTGTTCAAATTACTCTGAAAGTCCTACACCATGAAAGATAACATCATCTGTCCTTGACTGGAAGCACTCACATACATCAGCAGTCACTAGAGCCTCGTCTTCATCTCGGTTATATGGGCTGTCTTAGCAAAATATTTATATTTTGATTATCATCAATCACTTCACTTGTATCACTTGTCTTCCCGTTGTTCATGGATTTGCTTGTGCGGGCACCAGTAACATCTCCATACATCCTGTGGTGTGCTAGTGTAGCCCAAGGGCATCTGCTTGTGCCAGGAACACAAAGAGTCTCAGACCATTCCTTCAGGTCATGGGAATGAGGTCTATAATTGTTACTGGTTTTTGGCATATCAAATACGACAGGGGTAGCTTGCCAGGCTCTGCCATCTCATTATCATCAAAATAACACAGAATCACACAAAATAACACAAAATCACATTTCCCAATGACTTTTTTTTTAATTTTAAGGAAATCTGAGTTCCTTCAGAAGTTCTAGGTCTCCAAGCTTTAGAACAGTGACCAGGTTACCAAGTAAGTTTTGCCTCATTTATTTCTCATAAAAACCCTATCCTGCCAGTTTTCAACCCAGCTCCAGGAATGCAGCTCAGTCTAGCAAGGTTGAGGGGTTGCTGTAGAACCACACAGGAAGTGGAGAGGATCCCACATTTTCTACCAACCATCTATCTCCAAAGCTTCTCTTTTTGAGCATTCTCTAGACACTACAGAAAATTTGTCCAGCACACTCAGGGAAGTAGGAGGGGATTGGTCATTGGGCAGGCAGGGTTCATGCCAATCCTGTGGGGAGAGTCAAGGCAAAGTGACCGCTATAAACTAAAGCAACATCCATTTTGCAGGGCTTAACTATCTATTTTAATGAGAACCCGTCTACCCAAACATAATTTCTCTCAGAATCATTTCTAAAGCCATTCAGGCCTGGACTGGACATGTTGGAGCCCGTACTGAGGCCAGTGCTGATACATTCTCTCATAGAGATCTAAGATGCTGTGAGAAGTTTGTTTGTGCCTCATAGTCTATTCATTACTTTTTGCAGAACACCTAAAGAACCTTCCAGGTATTCTTTCAGTATAAGAAAGGAAAAACAAAACAAAACAAAACAAAACAAACAGAAAATAGCATCTGTATCTGGGGTGCTGGAATATATGCTTTACATGTGAAAGCCCTGTGTTTGATGGCCCTTGGAGTGGGGTCACCCCTTATGTGGCCTGACTGCCCTGTCCCAGTTACAATTTGAACCTATCACTTTCTCTCTCTCTCTCTCTCTCTCTCTCTCTCTCTTTGCACACACATATTTTATATACTTCATGGTAACAGCTTTTGTTTTATGTATGTGCTGGAGATAGAACTCAGGGCCTGACACATGTAAGGCATCGATCTATTGCTGAGCTATCGCCCTTGCTATGTAAATAAATAAACTAATAAATTACTAAAAATTATGTAAATAAACAAGCACACCACACACATATTTAAGGTAGCATGGTTTCAATAGTGTTTACTTTGATGGGAGGAACACAATCAGTTGTGGTCATGGACTATTCCTGGAGGTGTTCAGAGGATCATATAATGTATAATGCCAGGGATTTAGCATCATCAGGATACAAGGCAGCTAAGTGCCTTAACCCTACACTATCTCCACTGTTCCAGTAGTGTTTATGTTCATGCTGGTGGTATATAAACTTATTGTCCCTCCATCACTACCAGAGTGCCCCGACCATCTCCCACTGTCCTAGCGACCATCTCCCACTGTCCTAGTGTCACTCCCGGTCACCTCCTTGCCCCGTTTCCCATCCTCTGTCTTGCTTGGTAACCTCAGTTTTGTATTCAAAGTCCAAGGGTTTTTGTTATTAGATACTATCTTTTGTTTTGTTTCTTGTTTGTTTTATGTTGGGGGTCCCCAAGCAGTGCTCAGGGGGCCCTGTGGTCCTGCACATTGAACCTGGACTTCTGCATGCAAGGCGTCATGTGCTCCAGCCTATTGAACTCTCTCTGGCCTGGTTTTGTTTGTTTATATACCACATTTGAGTGAAGTCATCTGACTTTTGTTCTTCCTCTGGCTAATTTCACCAGTATGGCCCTCTAACTTCATCCAAGTTTCAGTGAAAGGTAAGATTTCATGTTTTTTTTTTTATGGTTGAGTAGTATTCCTTTTTTGTATATTTATCCCAGCTTTGTCGTCTCATTTATTTCCATATTGTGGCTAATGTAAATAGTGTTGCAATAAGCATAGTTGTGCATGTATCTTCTTGAATTAATATTTTGTGTTTTTTGGGACAGTTCCCTAGCTTTATTTAGAGGTGACTACAAGAGTATGCCACCCACATGGCAAACCTGGCAAGCTGCTCGTGTCTTATTTGATATGCCAAATAATAGTAACATTTATATTAGGTAATTCCCATGAATTACCTAATATAAATGGTTTGAGGCTCTTTATGTTCCTGGAGCAAGCGGATGCCTTTGGGTTCTACTAGCATGAGAAGGGACATATGGAGATATTACTGGTGCCCGCTCTAGCAAATAGATGATGAATGGGAATCTAGTGATCTAGTGATCTAGTGACCCTTAGGTTTGGTACTGATGGTTCATATAGGAGTCCTATTTCCATTTTTTTTTGGTCTCCATACTGTTTTTTTTAGATGCTGAATCAGATGACATTTCAAACACCAATAGAGAATCACAATTCTTTTACCACCACATGCATGCCAAAACCGGTTGTTTCTTGTCTTTTTGTTATATGGCATTCTCACTTGGGAGATATTATCTCA
Source organism: Cryptotis parvus (assembly GCA_021461705.1). Taxonomy (NCBI): domain Eukaryota; kingdom Metazoa; phylum Chordata; class Mammalia; order Eulipotyphla; family Soricidae; genus Cryptotis; species Cryptotis parvus. The sequence goes on from JAJIBD010008776.1 coordinate 44,833, forward strand.
TTGTTTTTTCATTTCCCTCCTAATAAGTGATGGAAGTTAGTCATTTGGGCTGATTACATGTCATCTTTGAAGATGTGGCTATTCATCTCCTCTCTTCATTTTTTGGTGGTGTTGTTGGGGTTTTATTAGCGAGCTTTATGAGCTGGGATTCTTTCTTCCCAAACCAGAGCTTTACTCCTGGTTCCCTTGCTATTGGGCATCAGTGTGCTAGACCTTAACCAAGTCCAGATGGCATGCATTTGCTATTGACTGGTGAAATAGCACTGGATAATTTTTGTACCCAAAGCTCTGGTCAAGTCCTGTTCAGTTACTAAATTCTCTAAGTCTGTTTTTCTCTACTGTGCTTATCTTTCCCATATGAATATTTTGTTATTATTTTGGAGTTTTTAAATTCACATTGGTTAATAGCACTATAAAATTTCAGGGTTATTTTGCCTCTATAACTATCTTTCTCATCTAAAATGAAAAAGTTGAAGCTCAAGGAGATATAGCTCAGAGGCTAGTATCATGTTTTGCATACGGTAAGCCCAGCTTTGATCCTCAAGTCTGCAGGGTTCTAAAAGCACTGCTGGCAGTGTCTCCCACACCCCTGAAAAGTGAGTTGAGAGTAGCCTCTGAGCACCACTCAATAAGGTTCAAATAACCCCCAAAACTAGAAATAAAAGAGAACATTAATAATTTTCTCAGAGTGTTTCTTTTTATACTCAGAGCTCCATGAGATCTGTCTAGGGACCTTTAAAGCATTTTTGACCAAAAGCCAGGCAATTACTCATTATATCCCCCAAACTCTGGATCATGTCATAGGCACTGGGAATCCAAAGATTTGGCATGGTTCATGGTCTTAATAAAACCATAATCCAGTAAGGAAGGCAGACATTAAGATAGATATTCCTATATCATGATGAAATAAGATATAATGTTGTTGAAATATGTATGGAGAAAGAGAGGCAGTAATCAAAGTGACCTGAGTGGGATAGTTTCAGTTTTGCAGAGGGGAGACCAGAAAAATTACTTAAGTTAATCAGAAAAATTGCAGAAGTGGGGCAGGTGAGTAGGGAATAAGGTCATTGGGGTGGAGCAGGACACGAGGTAAGTATTGCCCAGTCATAGAGACCTAAGGCTCCAGTTTTGTTCTACTTAGTTTGTTGCCCAGCAGATATAAGATGTACTGTCCACCTATGCTATTTCCTCTCCACCCAGACTGCCAAAAGTAATTATGCTGTGCCAGTTTCAAATGTACCTTGAGGATGAAAAAACATCAAGCACTGTCTCCATTTAATTGGCCTTTCCTGCTGTTTTTGTTTCTGGGCTGCAGGACCAGCTCTAAGCATGATAGGGGCACCTCGACATGGCATTTCCCCTGGCTCTCCTGGAGAAGGCTGCTTTCCCTTTGGCAAGTTCCCAGCTTCCTCCCAAATATATCATTTGGACACTGCATTGTTGCTCTCTTTTGATGGTCTGCTTTGACCCTCATCAAAGAATTTACATGGTCAGAATGATTATTATCCAAACAGTAGGAATACAGTATTATTCCTGTATTCACAGTATTATCACAGTATTATTCACAGTATTATCGCTGTGGTATTTTTTGTTTGTTTTTTGAACAACACTGGTGGTGCTGAGGAGTTACTCCTGGCTTGGTTTTGGTGAGGGGTGTCACTCCTAGTGGTACTTGGGGACCCGGTGTTGTTGAGGACTGAGCACATACCTCATGTGTGTAGAGCATGTTCTCTAGCATTTTGAACCATTTCTCCGCCCCTGCCCCTGTAGTTCCATAAGAAAGAAGTTTAATTGCCACCCCTTCAACCAAAGCTGTATAGAGCTCTACAGGCAGGGGCCCTGGGCTCCATCCCTGGTGTCATATGGTCCCCCAGCACCACTGGGAACAACCCCTGAGCACAGAACTGGGAGTAACATCTGAGCAAAAGCAAAACAAAAACAATTTTT
>JAJIBD010008777.1:0-40000 GCA_021461705.1 Cryptotis parvus
AAGGATTGCTTTAGCTATTCGTGGGGGTTTTATTATTCCATACAAATTCTCAGGAGTGTTTGTTCAATTTCTTTTAAAGAACATCATGGGTATCTTTATAGGGACCACATTGAATCTGTATAAAGCTCTAGGAGTATTACCATTTTGATAATGTTAATCCTTCCAATCCATGAGAGGGGAATGTGTCTCCATTTCCTCAGGTCTTCTTTATTTCCTGAACTAACGTTTTGTAGTTTTCTTTGTAGAGATCCTTTACATTCTTTGTCAAACTGATTCCTAGGTATTTGATTTTCAGTGCACAATTGTGAATGGGATAGTTTCTTTAATGTCCCTTTCTTCTCTTTCACTGTTCGCATACTAGGAAGGCCATTGACTTTTTGGGTATTGATTTTGTACCCTGCTACTCTACAATAGGAATGTATTATTTCTAGGAGCCTCTTGGTAGAGAGTTTCGGGTTTTCCAAGTATAATATCATGTCATTTGCAAATAGTGATAACTTTGGCTTCTTCCCTTCCTATCTGGATGCCCTTAATGTCTTTTTCTTCCCTGATTGCTATGGCAAGTAACTCCAGTACTATATTGAATAGAAGTGGTGAGAGTGGGCAGCCTTGTCTTGTCCCTGATCTTAAGGGGAAGGCTTTCAGTTTTTCCCCATTGAGAATGATGCTCGCTGTGGGCTTGTAGTAGATGGCCTGGATTATCTTGAGGAAGGTTCCTTCAATCCCCATTTTACGGAGAGCTTTTATCATGAACGGGTGTTGAATCTTGTCAAAATGCCTTCTCTGCATCTATTGATATGATCATATGGTTTTTTTTTTTTTTTTTGTTGATATGATCTATTATGTTGATTGACTTGTGGATGTTGAACCATCCTTGCATTCCCGGGATGAATCCCACTTGGTCATGGTGTATAATCTTTTGATGACTCTTTTGGATTCTATTTGCTAGTATTCTGTTGAAGATCTTAGCATCTGTATTCATCAGGGAGATTGGTCTGTAGTTTTCCCCCTTTTTTGTGACATCTTGTGTCTGCTTTGGGTATCAGGGTGATATGTGCCCCCATAAAAGCTATTTGGGAGTGCTTCTGTTTCTTCAATTTGCTGGAAGAGCTTAAAAAGAATTGGGAGTAGGTCCTCTTTAAAGGTTTTGTAGAATTCACTGGTGAATCCATCTGGACCTGAGCTTTTGTGTTTGGGGGAGACTTTTGATTACCGATTCTATTTCCTCGATGAGAGATAGGTTTGTTGAGGTATTCCAAATCTTCTTGTTGCAGACTTGGGAAGCTATAGGAATTCAGGAATTTGTCCATTTCTTCTAGGTTCTCTTGTTTCCTAGGCGTACAGGCTCTCATAGTAATCTCTGATGATCTTTTGAATTTCTGTGGTTTCTGTTGTGATGTCCCCATTTTCATTTCTGATTCTATTTATTTGGGTTCTCTCTTTTCCTTTTCTTACAAGTCTTGCAAGTGGTTTGTCAATCTTGTTTATTTTTTCAAAGAACCAGCTTTTGGTTTCGTTGATCTTCTGGATTGTTTTTTGACATTCCATCTCATTGATTTCTGCTCTAAGTTTTATTATTTTCTTTCTGCTTGGGTTGGGCTCCCTTTTGTTGATCACTCTCTAAGATCTTAAGTTGTGAAGTCAGACTGTTTATGATGGCCTTTTCTTCTTTTCTGATGAATGCTTGAAGAGCTATGAACTTGCCTCTTAACACTGCTTTCGCTGTATCCCACAAGTTCTGGTAATTCGTGTCTTCAGTCTCATTTGTTTCCAGGAATCTTTGGATTTCCTCTTTGATTTCTTTTTATGACTTGCTGGTTGTTCAGCAGTGAGCTGTTTAGTTTCCAGGTACTTGGTATTGGTCTCCATTTTTGTGTACAATTAACTTCTATTTTCAGTGCATCATGGTCTGAAAAAAATAGTTGGCACAATTTCTATCTTCTTGATTTTATGGAGGTATGATTTATGGCTCAGCATGTGATCTATTTTGGAGTATGTTCCATGTGCACTGGAGAAGAAAGTGTATTCAGCTTTTTGGGGATGAAATGCCCTGTATATGTCTACCAGCCCTCTTTCTTCCATCTCTTCTTTTAGGGCCAGTATTTCCTTGGTAAGTTTCAATCTTGTTGATCTATCCAGGGTTGATAGAGCAGTGTTGAAGTCTCCAACTACAATTGTGTTGCTGTCAATGTCTTCTTTGAAGTCTATTAGTAGTTGTTTTAGGTATTTTGCTGGCCCCTCGTTGGGTGCATAAATGTTTAATAGCGTGATTTCTTCCTGATATATGCATCCCTTGACTATTAAGAAGTGACCTTCACTGTCCCTTCTGACCTTCTTCAGCCTGGAAGTCTATGTTGTCAGATACCAGTATGGCTACCCCAGCCTTTTTGGATGGGTTGTTTGAGTGAAGGATTGTTTTCCAGCCTTTTATTTTGAGCCTGTCTTTGCTCTGATTGTTCAGGTGTGTTTCTTGAAGGCAGCAGAATGTCAGATTCAATTTTTTGATCCATTTTGCCACTCTGTGTCTCCTAACTGGTGCATTTAGACCATTGACATTGAGAGAGATTATTGTCATGGGATTTTGTGCCATCTTTCTGTATAGGTTGGTTGTTCTTTTGGGCTATGTCTCGCCTTATAGTAGATCTTTCAGTCCTTCTTTAAGGTTGGTTTTGATTTTACAAAGTTCCTAAGCTGTTGTTTATCCAAGAAGTTGTATATCTGTCCTTCAAATCTGAGTGAGAGTTTAGCCAGATAAAGAATTCTTGCTGAGGCATTCACTTCATTAAGTTTTTTTACTATATCCCACCACTGCCTTCGGGCTTGGAGGGTGTCTTCTGAGAAGTCTGCTGAAAGTCGAATGGATGCTCCCTTTGTATACAATTTCCTTCTTTGATCTTGCTGCCTGAAGAATTATGTCTCTGTCTATGGCATCCATTACTTTGACTAGGATGTGTCTTGGGGTCTTTCTATTGGGGTCTCTTCTGTGGTATGCTCGGGCTTCTTGGATCTGGATGCCTTCGCCCTTTAACTCGGGGAACTTTTCAGCCAGGATGTTTTTAACTGTTTTAATTTCCTTGGGGTTACTTTCCTGTCCCTCTGGGACTCCGATGATTCTTATGTTGTTCCGCCTGGCTTCATCCCATTGTTCTCTGTTCCGTTGCTGATCCATTTTCCCGGTCTTTTTCCATCTTATGTAGTTCTCTGAGTGCTTTCTGCAGCTCATCTTCAGTCTCACTGATTTCTCTCTTCCGCTGCTGTCATCCTACTGTTGAGAGCCCCCGATTGTGTTTTTCATTTCATCTACTGAGTTTTTAAGCGATGATATTTCTATTTGCATGGTTCCCATTTCTGCTCTCATTTCCTCCCGTAGTTTATTGACTGCCCTTTCAACTGCTTCATTTATGTTCTCCTGTATTTTATTGGACATCTGCTCAATTTTTTTCGTTGAGCTCCTTAAACATCCTACCAATTTCTTCTCTAATTTCATTGTCAGAGAGATCATGCACATCTGTATTCTTTTTGAGTCTTCAGGGTCGATTCCTTCATCTGTTCTTCGAGCTGGGGATCTGCGTTGTTTCCCCATGGTGTTGCAGTGTTCAGGGATAGATTCCTCTAGTGTACTGTTTCTTTTTTCTTGAGGGTATTACCTTCCCCTTGGTGTTGAATTTCCTAGTTTTTGTATTAATAAGCAGCCGCATTAGTGGCCGCGCCAGCCGGCCAGCCGCACACCCCAGGGAGGCGACCTGAGGCGGAGACAGGCCGGTGTGAGAGTTCAAAAATGTCCGTTTACTTCCACTTCCGCTCGGACTTCTGGGGTTGTAGTTCCACCTTCTGCTGAGACCTGGGGCTCTACCATGCCCCCAGGCGCCCGCCCGGCCAGCTGCACACCCCAGGGAGGCTACCTGAGGTGGAGACAGGCCGGTGTGAGAGTTCAAAATGACTGTTTACTTCCGCTTCTGCTCGACTTCTGGGGTTGTAGTTCCACCTTCTGCTGAGACCTGGGGCTCTACCAAGACCTCAGGCACCCCACCCTGCCAGCCGCACACCCCAGGGATGCTCTAACTTCCAGTATTATCTAAGACTGTCGCCAGTGCAATTGTGGTCTGGACTGTCTCCTGTTGTTGCTGGCTGTGGTGATTGGGAGCTTGCAGCCACACCCACCCAACATGGAGGTGGAGAAATGGGAGGAGGAGCCCAAATCCCCTCTCCAAGTCTGGTCAGGTGGGGTCCACACCACCCCCCCCACAAGTGTGAGCAAACCTTTGAGCTATAGTTGGACCCGGCCAGGGGCTGGCCAAGTGATTTACCACCCTCCAGAACTCCATGGACTGTGTCCACATGGGGCCGAAGTTGTAGCTGTGGGTCTGGAGTGACCCACAATTAAAGCATGATTTTTGTACTCTCCAACAATCTGGGATACTGTGTCATAGGAAGCCATCACTATAATGTTCAAAGAGTCTGGGCTTGGACAAGAATAGGGACTTGGGGACTAGGTGTTGGGGGAGGAAAGTTTCCTTCCATATAGTGGATAATGAACAGAGTATAGAAAATTCTGGGGAGGCCTTTCGTGTACCAAACGTAAACATCACTTTTAGGCATATATGCTGAACAAAACAAATTCCAAGGCCTCATCCAACTGCCAAGGGTTTCTGGGTAATATAGTCCTTCTATATTATCCAGAGCAGGGGCAAAAAGGAATCTGCAAAACCACTAGATCACTTCTTTAAGATGGATATTGTGTTGACTGGAATTGAGAACAAGACTGAAGGCTGAGTTACTCTGACGTGTAATGGGAGTTGCAGATTTGTTTCAAAGGGCTCCAGTTCTGAGCCTCAGAACCCAGCCACAAGACTAGGAGCAATTTGAGGGCTCCAGTTTCAGCACTGAGAAAATGCATTCAGGTGGAAGATCTCTATGAGGAAATACATGTTGAGTTGTAAACAACCTGTTTATAGACAGACTTTAGAAACAAAGTCCATCTGTAAATAGGAGCCAAATATACAACATAAGCATAAGTGTATATCTTAAATGTGAATTTAGATATCAAGTAATTAGAAGTTGGCTCCCATTCTCTATCAAGTTTTAAATTTTTATTATCAGGATGAGTAGATCAGGAGGCATTTAAGAAGTGACTACTTGCCATCAATCTGAAATTTCTTGGTACAACACACAATCTGTTGCTGACATCATTAAGTTGATCTCTATTATCTTTATGACAGTACATACTGACTAAAAAAATACTTTCAACTTCCAATGGGGCAATATATTTTTTGGTGTGGAAAGTTAGATTTTACTAAAATTTTACTAAGAAATAAATATATAAAAAAGAAAGATATAAGGGCAGAGAAAAATTGGAAGTATGTGTTCAAGAGAGAATACGGGATTCCCCCAATGGAAAAAACAAGCAAAAAGATATAGAGACAAGAAAGTAAGATACATGTTCAAGGGCTTGAGGTGTTTTTATACAATTTTAACAAATTTATTTCCCAGAGTTTTGCATACACAAAAGTTAATTCAGAGGTAAAGAGTCTTCTGGACACTAAGCCAAATTGTCTTCTGGGGTACCCTGGAGGTGGACAGGTGAGCCCATCACCCACCCAAACAGAGTCCTGGCAACTGTAAACCTCCACACTCCACAATCCCTGTCATTCACAAGGCTGAATGTCTCTGCTCAAACTAGCCCTCGTCTTGAAATTAATCTGTCAAAAAACCCTCAGTTTTTAGGGTTTTGTGACTGTAATCCCCAGGCTTTCATGAAGTTGGGGATGGACTACCTCCCCCATCTCCCTGTTCTTCCAGAAGTCCAAGCAGTCACACTCATGCTCAAAGCCACCACACAGCTAAAACTGTAACTGCAGTTTTATCACCCCATTAAAATTTTGAATTCCCAGAGGGACATCTCAAACTCTACAATATGTATAAACCAAGCAGCACACCAAATTGAACAGGATGTAAAGTAGAAGGCAACTAACCTCTTTTAACAAAATATAAACTCACGATGTTTATTCTGTAACAACATATTAGTAATTTCTTATACAAGGGCTTAATGGCTCCATGTAGAGAGCCATTAACTAAATACCACACCCTAACCATGGTATTTAGTTATAGATTCCTGAACTGATTCATTCCCCAGTGAAGATTGGAAATCTTCACTAACCTTCATCTGAGGAAACATTTCTTGATAATTTTTACCAAATTATTCATAACAACAATATAAAATAAATTATTGATATGCCGCGATAAGGGCAGGCTTAAGGGCTGGTTGATAAAATTGGAAATAGTGCTGGTGGAGACGGTGCAACGGTGGTGGGACTGGTGTTGGAATATTGAATGTATAACAGATTAATGAACAACTTTATTAAAAAATGAAATGTCAGAAAAAAGTTAATCCAGGTATTATCATAGGAAAGCCTTGCACTATTGGTGGTCTTCTCATATTTATAATTTTTTTTTATTTTCCCATTACACCTTATACAAACACTATGATTTTCAAAGTTGTTATGGTGATTTGTTACAGACATTCAACATATCGTCACCAATTTCACCACTATTGCACCTCACTACTACCATTATCTCCAATCTCACACCCACCGCTTAAGCCTGTCACCATAGCAGGTTCTCAATAATTTATTTTATATCACTTGATCTGGCATATCAAATACGACACAGGTAGCTTGCCAGGCTCTGCCGCAGGTAGCATACTCTTGTAGTCATCTCAAAATCCAGCATTTATTGATGAACCACCACAAGAGGCCATGTGAGCTGGGCTATGATAGGCTGGCCTGCTGGGTGGAGTTCTGACAAGGAGGAAGTCCGGGTATGGAAAATGGAGGCCCTCATGGAGTGGAGAGTCATCTGGCTTGTTGTGAGGCTCTGCTGGGGTGGCAGGCTAGGGCTAGAACCCGCCATCCCTCCCAGGCGCCTCATTAGCGGCTGGGCACAAGGAGAGCCAGTAGCAGTTCTGAACCATATCTGTCTCTGGATCAGCATACCTGGGCTGGATTAAAAGACTGCAGCAGGGTGGATCTCGATGAGCCAGGCTGTGATAGGCTGGTCTGCTGGGTGGAGTTCTGACGAGGGGGAAGTCCAGGTATGGAAAATGGAGGCCCTCATGGAGTATTTGATATGCCAGATACCAGTAACAATTATAGACCTCATTCCCATGACCTGATGGAATGTTTGAGGCTCTTTATGTTCCTGGAGCAAGCAGGTGCCCTTGGACTCTACTTGGATGAGACAGGTCATATGGAGATGTTACTGGTGCCTCGAGCAAATCGATGATGAACGGGAAGACAGTGATACAGTGATCACTTGATCACTTGACATCCGTTATTCATCGATTTGCTCGAGTGGGTGCCAGTAATATTTCCATTTGACCCTATCACGTGCCAGTTAGCCCAATGGCATCTGGTGGGTTAAGAAAGACATCTGGCTGGGCGTGGTGGCATGCGCCTGTAGTTCCAGCTACTCGGGAGGCTGAGGCCGGAGGATCGCTTGAGTCCAGGAGTTCTGGGCTGTAATGCGCTATGCCGATCGGGTGTCCACACTAAGTTTGGCATCAATATGGTGACCCTCCGGGAGCCGGAGGACCACCAGGTTGCCTAAGGAGGGGTGAACCGCCCAGGTCAGAAAGGCATCTACTGTGAAGCCATATCCTAACTGACTGTTTTGAAAATGGGGCGTTGAAGGAGGTCAAAAATCAAAAGTGTAGTCTACAGGCACATAACCTTATACAGAAAGGATATACAGGGAGATCTCTCTATATATACAGCACAACACAAAGGTCCAGAGAGGACCAACCAGGAAGATGCACCAGAAACCTACCCTGATGGCAACCATGACCTTGTACTTCTAGGCACCAGAACAATTGTTGCTTAAGTCACCCTAACTGTGGTATTTAGTTATAGATTCCTGAACTTATTCACTCCCCAGGATCTATTTTTTCAAAAGAAGGGAAGGAAGGATGAAAAGTTAGTAGGACACGAAATCTGTTTTTCCACTGCCTAGATTGTGTGATCATGGATTCATTACTGCATACAGCTCTAGTTGAATAAAATATTCCCTAATAGGAAAAATGCAGATAAAGAAAAATGACACCCACAGTACTATCATTCTTTGGATAATTATCTATTTCATGCTTCAACCCAACACTATCAGGTCTTCTCTAGGGACAGAACTGATCCTCAGAGAAGCTAAAGAGCAAGTATTGAATAAATACTAGCTCATATTCATTGAATGAAAGCCCCCTTATTAATTCAGATGCCTTCATCATCTTAACACTCAAAGGCTTGATTTTTAATGTTATTTAAAAGTTTTTTAATTAGTGAATTTTTCAGTTTCTTGTTTATGTTTTTCCCTCTATGGTATTGTTCCCTGCATAGTAAAGTGCACTGGACTTGACAAAGTATCCAGGAGCTAAAGTGGCTCCCCACTACAGCCACATAGCACCTAGCGCACTAACCCCAAGCCTGGAGCTCTGCAAGAGAGGTGACAGAAGACAGAAGACATCAGAACGTGAAAAGAGGGAGAAGAGAAAAGATAGAATGAAGACCAGAAATGATAAACTAGAAAACAACCCCCACCCAGTCACACATGAGCTAGCAAAGTCAAAATTAGCAAAAAGAATACAAGTAGCTAACTTGTCCTGGCTTTCCAAGGAAAAGTCAGACTTACATTCATAGAAATGGATACATGCTCATGCAAGGATGTTCCTTGTATAAATGTATATGTGCATGTGTATGAATACACACACACAAACACACACAGCAGAGATTTATTTATTTATTTATTTATTTATTTATTTTTGCTTTTCGAGTCACACCCTGCAATGCTCAGGGGTTTCTCCTGGCTCTGCACTCAGGAATTCCTCCTGGCAGTGCTCAGGGGGACCATAAGGGGATGCCAGGAATCGAATCCGGGTCGGCCGCATGCAAGGCAAACGCCCTACCCACTGGACTATTGCTCCGGCCCCAGCAGAGAGAGATTAATGAAATTTCAGCAGAGAAGTCTTTGACTTTCAAAGCAAGTAACAAAACATTGGGCTGGAGAGAGTTTACAGCAGGTAAGGTGCTTGTCTTGCACCCAGCCAAACCTGATTTGATCCCTGGCACACCATATGGTCCCTATAAGCCCCCCAGAAGTGATCTCTGAACACAGAGCCAGGAGTTCCATCAGTTGTGACCCCAAAATCTAAGCAAAAGACAAGTAGTAAACCTTGTTCTAAAGAACTATGACTTTACAAAATCAGCCATGTTCAAAGAAGTCTATCCACCAAAAACGCATTTCTCACATTAAAATAAAACTTTTAATTGAGTCAGCCTTATCCAAAGTAGAATTTTTCTTCACTATTAACATATTTCATTCATGTCAATTAAGAATAGAACAGATCTGATATCAGAAGAGGCTGCACCAAAGCCAGAGTTTACAAAGTCAGAGTTTACAAATCAGCCAAATATTGGATTCTTCCCTTGTGACTCTGTGACATAAGGGGATGACTGCATCATTTTGAAACTTTATCAAAAAACTTCATAATTACAGGATATGGGGAGTTCTCATTAAATAGCAGAAGGTTTAGAAGTTTCAAGATAAACTTTCCAAAGTTAGGCTGTTCCCCTGGTTAACCTAAGTTAAAGGATTCTCTGTGGAATATGGTAAATTTGAACTTTTGTGTGGCCTTTTATTTGTAGTGTGTGTCTTAGCAAGCACCCTGGAATGGCAAATGCTTCCTCGTCGGTGGAGCCATGTAGATTCAGAAAAAGCCATCTTCCATTGAGAAGACAATTGTTTTCTTTAGAGACAAGAAACAAATGCCCATGACCCAGGTCACCTCATCCCAGCAGGCTTTTGCTGCGGCTTCCTCTGAGCAAACACAACAAAGTCCAAAGCAGTCAATACTCCACCCCACACTGGGCCCCTGCAGTTGTGCTCTGCTATTTACCCTTCCTATTAATCTGTCAGTGTTCTAGTCAAACATGCAAAACAATATGGTGGGCACATAGTTTGATTGGCCATTGCTAAGTTACTTGGACCAAAGATGAAGAAATGGAACTTCCAACCAACAGAATGTGGGGCTCCAATTTGATTGTTGGAAGATGTCCAACAATACCAGTGCATGACAATTTTTCAGGGTGGCTGTGATTTAGCACTCTCCTCACCAAAAAAAAAAAAAAAGTAGAATGGTCCCAATAAATGACATTCAATTCCAGAATCTAAATTCAGGTCATGTAGCTTGCTCCTATCATTGTAGAGTAGGACTGTCTGGATATGGTATAGAAGGTGTTCATTATAAGATGCCACCATTCTGCTAGTGAAGGAATAAGGGAAGGCTTTAGTTTGGTACACAGGTGAGCCCTGGGCTATCAACTCAAACTTAAAACTTAGAACTGTGAGGGGCCGGAGTGATAGCCCAGCGAGTAGGATGTTTGCCTTGCACGCAGCCGGCCTGTGCCGGCCCGGTTCGATCCCTGGCATCCCATATGGTCCCCCGAGCACCGCCAGGAGTAATTCCTGAGTGCAGAGCCAGGAGTAACCCCTGAGCATCGCTGGGTGTGACCCAAAAAAGCAAAAAAAAAAAAAAATTTAGAACTGTGAAACACATTTTTGTTCAATCTTTCTAAATGCTAAAAACTCCCTTGTTCCAAAATGTCATCTGGAAGGGAGGGAAGGAGGAAGGAAGGAAGGAAAGAGAGAGAAGAAGGAAGGAAGGAAGGAAGGAAGGAAGGAAGGAAGGAAGGAAGGAAGGAAGGAAGGAAGGAAGGAAGGAAGGAAGGAAGGAAGGAAGGAAGGAAGGAAGGAAGGAAGGAAGGAAGGAAGGAAGGAAGGAAGGAAGGAAGGAAGGAAGGAAGGAAGGAAGGAAGGAAGGAAGGAAGGAAGGAAGGAAGGAAGGAAAAGGAAGGAATGTGCCTACCATAGAGGCAGGCTGGGGGGTAGGGAGGAAGAGGAAACTGGGGCCATTTGTGTTGGGAATTGTACACTGGTGGAGGAATGAGTTTTGGAACACTGTATGACTGAAACCCAATCATCAACAGCTTTGTAATTGTCTGTCTCATGGTGATATAATAAAAAATTTTAAAAAATTATAAAAAAAAATAATAAAACCCAAAAAAAAAAGTCATCCGAATTTTTAAACATTGTCAAACATAAATAAAAATAAGTAGCTTATTTTCTTGTACAAGTTTCTTCTTTTTCTGCTCCACCAGATCAATTCTCAGAAGACTCTCAACACGAAAGAAGTCTTGGTAGTCACTTCCCTTCACTAGAATTAGTATAAAAGATGTCATTCCATTGACCTGTGATGAGTTCCAAGTGAACAAACTCATCAGAGAGGTATAGACGTGTTGCAGGACACCTAAAAGCCTAAAAGCCTCTGCATCTGCCCTGGATTGCCTCCTGCAGGTCACTTCATAAATAGGGGGTAGTCTAAATGTGGCAGTTTATCTGACCATGTATTCTGTACTGGCTGGCATAAATATTCTCTCATGCTACCACAATCATCGTGGGACTAGCTAGATCTTACCAGCATATTTGCCTGGCCACGTTGGATCTCTAAGTAATTAGACCAGAGAGAAATGCTGTTTGTCTCCAAGCAAACAAGCATGGCTCCCTGATAACTCAAAGGCAACTAAAATACAAAACTACCGTGCAGTAGACGAGACTCTTGTGAAGGCTTGGAGAAATATTTAACTGACATTAGTGTAGTCTTTGGTACAGAGACATGCCATCTCAGAAACCCCCCTCTCTACCCTATAAAGGCATTTCCAGGCAGATCTTGGCTCAAAAAAATTAGCATGTAATAGGGCCTAGGTATATTTGATATGCCAAATACCAGTAACAATTATAGACCTCATTCCCATGACCTGATGGAATGGTTTGAGGCTCTTTATAATTCCTGGAGCAAGCAGGTGCCCTTGGGCTCTACTTGCATGAGATGGGACATATGGAGATGTTACTGGTGCCTGCTCGAGCAAATCGATGATAAACGGAAGACAGTGATACAGTGATACAGGGCCTAGGTGAGGTGCTGGGAGAAATTACCTAAGGGCATTTGACCCTTCCTGCTTCCCATAATAGTGGGAGGTCTGAGTTACAGGGGTATAAAACCAGCCTGCTTCCTGTCTCTCGCTCTCTCTTTTTTGGGCTCTCTTTTTGGGGCTTGCACTCTTCTTGGGAGTTTTGTCTATGTCTCCTCTTTACAGGGCCTTAACATGTGGTGGCCACCATCTTGGCCTACACGTGGCTGGGGTTCTAGCCAGAAATCCTAAGCACAGGGTTCTTCCTATTGCTGATTTGTATGCCTGAACTTGTGATAAGTAAAAGCCTTTTAAAACTGCATTGGATTCCTGAGTCTTCATCCATTCCCCCCCCGGCTTTGGAGATAAAAAGGAACCAGCTGCCTGGTACTGTTGGGGACCCAGGCGGCGCCCGACATAGATGATCAATAATTGGACTTTGCTGGTAACACTAAGCGCTACCATGAAAACATACGTTTTTGAGTATTTCCCTAAACCAGGTAGATTGGCAAGAAGACGTGACTATTTATGAATCTAGAATATCAGCACAAACTTTGGTTTCTCTTTAAATCATATAAATCTTTTTGTCTTTTTAGAATGTCAGCACATCATAAAACAGGTAAAGAAAACATGTGTGTCAAAGTCAGACTAGCTTAGGGACAAATTCCCCATTTAATAGCCATCTTCTAGCTACCTGAGCTCTGGCAAGTATTTAAGTATTCTTAGATGCCTTTAATATGTAAAATGGGGAGATGATTAAGCTTTAATAATGTATGTCAGGACTTTTCAATGCCAATCCCTGATGCACTATCTCTATTAACTTCTCCACACACTATATAAGCTCTTGGTTCATATTTTTGCAGTTTTTGGAACCCTCTCTTCCCAATCTGAATTCAAAAAACGATGAGACATAAATCTAATGAATGTGACTGAAATTAGGTGTCCACCACTGGGCCACACTCTTGGAGTCTGACTGATCAGACTGGGACACATGTCTATTTATAATCAAGAGAATAAGGTGGTCTGTTTAGGCCATTGTTAAGAGTATGTAGGAGCAATTTCTGAAAAATGAGGATACTTTTCTGGGGTAGTAAACTTTAAAGACGTGCTCTATGGCCCCAAGGAGTAAGAGGATTAACAGCTATCACATAGTAAGTATTCCATAGATGGTAGCAAAAAATAATAATTATTATTATTATCATTAGTCGGCTCCGCGCGGGCCTCAGCTGACTATGGAACCCCCGAGGAGGGCAGATGGGCTTTGGGAGTGGGCCGTCGCCTCCGAGGGTCCCCGGAAGCAGCCGGATGGGACTCGTCCACCACGCTAGCCACCATCTTCATTGTCCAGACGCTGGGAGAATGTCCCACGACCAGAGGACCAGCAAAGCCGGTTTGAGCCCAAGTAGGCGGCTCCAAGAGGCGGGAAGCACTGGGAAGTCGCCAGACGGAGGCGCCGGTCACCCCTTCCCCCTCCATCGTGACTAGCCCGGTTTCCCCGCCCAGGAGCCGCTGACGGGCCCGGCATCCAGAGAGTCTTGCAGACGGCTCCGGGAGGCGGGAGCCTGGCTCGCGCCGGGCCTCAGCTGACTATGGAACCCCGAGGGAGGGCAGATGGGCTTTGGGAGTGGGCCCGTCGCCTCCCGGAGGGTCCCGGAAGCAGCCGGATGGGACTCGCCCACCACGCTAGCCACCATTTTCATTGTCCAGACGCTGGGAAAATGTCCCACGACCAGAGGACCAGCAAAGCCGGTTTGAGCCCAGGTTGCGCTGCCGCCAGGCCGCTGGCCACTAGGGTGTTGAAACAATGATGTTTTTTTTTGGTACACTGCATTCCGCGAACAGCAGGAGGGTTTGCTGAGAGGGAGATATACAGAGGAAGGAGATGACATATAGAGTCCGCTGGGTGATTGGGATTCGGGAGGGGGAGGGAGACAGGACGTTGGTGATGGGAGATGGGTTCAGGTGGAGGGGTGCATCTTGGAACCCTGTGGAGCCAGGACTCCACATGAGCATCCTTCAATTAAAAAAAAAAAAAGGAGAAAAGGTGGAATAAATAAATAAATAAATAAATATCTGCAGGGCTAGCCACAATGTGTAAAAAAGAAGAGGGAGAGAGATGCAGAGATAGAGAGAAAGAGAGGAAGCAGGGCTACCTGCTATTAAGGCAGCCTGGGGGTGAGTGGGGGGGGGGGTGGAGTACATTGGTGGTGGAAATGGGGTACTGGTGGAGGGATGGGTGCTGGAATACTGTATTACCAAGAACCAATTGCACCTTTGTAATTGTATGTCTCACGGTGGTATAATAAAGAATAAAAAAAAAAAAAAAAAAAAAAAAGATACAGTGAATCGTAGGCAGAAATATATATAATGTTTCATATTATGTTCTTCGCACACCAATATTAGCTTTTAACTCATACCACTCAAGTTATGTTCTCAAATATCATTGTTCTATTGAAATAACTAAATGGAATTATACCAGTTTTTGTGTTTCAATTTGAATTTGGTTCATATTATTTGAATTAAGGAGATTTGCTTTCAGTCAAGTTTGCATTAGAAAAATTATGTTGAAGAATTAGAATAAAAATCAGATTGACCCATCATGAGTTTCTATGTACCACGTCCTGCACTTGATAACATGGGGAAGCTACACAGACCAAAGCCTTGCCTTTAGAGAGCTTATTTTTCAGAAGTGCAAGCAGGAAGGGATCCGAAATACTAAGGAACATAATAAAGCAGAGTAAAATGCGAGAAAGCATCAAAGGTATTTGAGAAAGAGAGGATCTTAAGGTAGAGATATGTGGCCACAGACACAAAGTAAAGAGTGAGTTCCAAGGTCCCTGGGGATGCCATTCCACAATAAGGGACGTCTGAACTGGTCATGTGGCAGAGTAAGCAGGAGATGAACACAGAAAATTGTATCAGACAAACTGATTCCCTCCACGCCATCCCCACGTCCAATGTTTGGGACTTAAGACTATGGTACCAATTATGACAAAAGACACTTTGCAGATCGGATTCAGGTACAGACGTTGACTGGCTCTATCTTGGGTTAACAGTGGGTTGGGGAGAGGAGTTTTAGGAGGGGACTTAGTGTCATCATAATGATCCCCTAAGGTTGAAAGAAGACAGAAGAACAAGTCAGAGTGATGTTATGTACTACTGGCTTTGAATATGGAGGAAAAGAGCAGAAGAGCAGTGGGGAGACTCCAGAAGGTGGAAAAGTCAAGGAAACATAATCTCCACTAAAGTCTCCAGAAAGAAATGCAGCTTTTCTAATGGGTTTACTCAGCGGGACCCAGATCAATCTGATAACTCCCAAAATTGTAAAAAAAATTTTTTTAAATGTGAAAAGCAAGGTCTTTGAAGCCACTAATATACAATCATTAAAAACTAATACAATGCAATTCTTAATATCAAATAAAACTTGCTGCTTCTACATGTAAGTATTTTTTGTTTTCCGATGAAAACCTTACCTTGTGTAGCTTCTCAGGATCAGCATCAGTGCTTTATTTATTTGTTTATTTATTCATTCACTCATTTGGGTTTTAGAGCTATATCCAGTAGTGCTCAGGGTTTAATCCTGGCTCTACTTTCAAAGGGGGTCCTTGGAAGTGCTCTGGGGACCATATGCAGTGCTGGGGATTGAACTGGGGTGAGTTGCATGCAAAGCAATTACCTTACTTCCTGTACTATCTCTCAGTTCTGGTAAGTTGCTTTAAATTGAGTATACAGTCTCCACTGTGTACTCAATTGTAATGTGATTTGGAGACGACAGCTGGACTAGAGCCTTTACCAACTGGATCCCACCGGATGTCAAAAAAAAAACCACGTGACCACCCACCTACAAGATGGTCAGACTTCTTCGTCAAGACCCTGAATGAATGGCTTGAGGCTCTTCGTATTCCTGAAGCAACCAGATGCCATTGGGCTACACTGGCACGTGATAGGGTCAAAGGGAAATGTTACTGGTGCCTGCTTCAGCAAATCGATGAACAACAGAATGTCAAGTGATCAAGTGATACAGTCCCTACATCAATGGTCTGAAATCACGCTATAAATATACTAAAGAAAGAAAGGAAAAAGAAGCACAGACATATGTGTTTCTTCAGAAGCAAAAATTATTTTATTAAGGCATGTTAAATTATGCAGTTATTTACAGTGATGAATAAATAAGGAAACCAAGAGGATGTTCTAAATTACAGGACGAATAGCACTTGAGTCAATATTCAAAGTGTTAGCCTGAGTAATAACTGCAGCAGATAGGGCACTTGCCTTGGATGTTACCAACCCAGGTTCAGTCACCAGCACCCCACATGGTCCCCAAGCCCTTAAGAATGGCAGGGTATGGCCCCAAAAATAAAGCAAAACCCAAAAAATATACTCAAAATTGTTCAATTTAATAGAGAAAAGTCATTGGTCTAAATAAAATAAGAAGAGAGACAAGAGAGATAGTACAGTGAGTAGGTGTCTGCGTTGCACACAGTTGAGCCACGTCTGATACCCTGCATCCTGTATGGTCCCCTGAGCACCATCACAAGTAATTACTGAGTGCAGAGTCAGGCATAACCCCTGAGAATCACCATATGTGGTTCAAACACCAAAAACAAAAGTAAGACAACATGTGTTCTCTTGTATGCTACCTGCATTCTGTTGTCTGATTTGTATTCAACAAAAAATATTCCCTAGTTTCACTCACTTTAAACACTGATTTGGTGAGCTTAATTCCTTAGAAATAAGAGCTAGAGAAAGAAGAGATGATTACAATGATGTAACAATAGGGAAATAATGATGCCTTAAAGTCATCCTAATCTTTTCCACAATATTTCTTTCCAAGCAATGTCAATGAAATGTTATGCTTGTCTACACAAAATTAACTGGCTGTTGAAAGATATAATTTAAGTCACCTTTAGGTTTTTCCTTTATTTCTTTTAGGTTCTTGGTGGTATAAACTATATCATTTCAATTGCATTTTCTTTCTACTCATTCCCAGGGAATAAAAATGTGATTTAAGTTTATATATTGTTTTAAGACAACAGCTAACTAAACTTTCATGTTAATTCTTAAACATATTTGTATTTGGGGAACTGATAAGAACAATTGTATTACCTGCTAATAATGACAACTTTCTTTCCTTCCTGGCATATGATTATGCTTTAAATTTCTTCTCTCATTGCACTAGCTCACAACTCTAAAAATCCTATTAACTCTGTGGTGGTTGTAGACGTCCATATTTTTAATTAAAAAATTGGGCTGGGGAGATAGTAAATCAGCTAGAGCACTTACCTTGCACTCAGCTAACCTGTATTCCATCACTGGCATCCTCACCTTGCCACAATAAGTTCTGAGTACCACTCCTGTGGACCAAACACTAAAAAAGGAAACTATACACCAAATAGCTTGCTTATACAGGCCCCTCTGAGTTTTTCAGATAGTCAGAGTATTAGCGTAGAGATTAGAATTTAGAAACAGATTTTGTTTAACCATTTTATTGAGGTACCAGGATTTTCAAAACTTCAGTTATGTTTTCCTTGTACATATGATTCCAAAACCACATCCATCACCAGAGATCCTGCTTCCCTTCACCAATGTCCCAGAAACCCCTCACAATTCTGCCCACTCCCATGTAAGCTTAGTTCTACCGACAAAATCTTCCATTGCAGTGACTTTGACTATTTGCATTTCCCTTACTATGTTTCTTTTTTAATCCCACATATGAGATCTCTTTTTTGACACCTATACACGTGTCAATGAATTAGAGTTAATCTCCTAACATCTTCTAAAATCTCCTAAAGTTTCCTAAAATCTCCTAAAATTTCACAAAATTGTAAAGCACTAGAAAGTTGATAATTTTTCAAAAGCTATATCTTTCTGTTTTAGAGGTATCTACATTTTGAAAATTAATATATCAAATAATTCTGGACTAATATGTTTTAAAATTTATATTAAATAAAGTCTATAAATATAACATTTTGAAGATAGCAAAAGTATCACTCATAACCCGAGCAACAGGGGAAGAAAAGTATTAAATATAGCACCAAGAACCTTTTAGAGTAATGAGAAAACTCTTATTATATCACAGAATGTATAATACTAAGTGACTTCTAATATGAACTCGACTTTGAAATTCATGCATTAATTTACATTTATTAGTTAAAACAAATTCAATGCAAAAGAATGAGTCTTGATCACTCAAACCATACACAAGATTTAATTCAAAATGAATTAAAAATTTGAATGTAATATCTGAAAGCATAAGTTACCTAAAAGAAAGCACAGACAATATGCCCTTTCACACCAACATTAGAGAGTCTTTGGGGTTGCCCTCCACTAGCATGAGAAACAAAAGCAAAAAATAAACAAATGCAACTACATCAAACTAAAAGGCTCCAACAGTGAGAGAAATTATAATCAAAACAGT
Source organism: Cryptotis parvus (assembly GCA_021461705.1). Classification (NCBI taxonomy): domain Eukaryota; kingdom Metazoa; phylum Chordata; class Mammalia; order Eulipotyphla; family Soricidae; genus Cryptotis; species Cryptotis parvus. Next base: position 18,427 of record JAJIBD010008777.1, read on the forward strand.
CTGTCAGTCTACTGAATGGGGAAAGATGTTTTCAAATAGTAATCCAACAAAGGGTTAACATCAAAATATATAAATAAACCACAAGCCAACAAAGAAAAAACAAGGAACTTGATGAAAGATGCCCAGATATGGGAATAAATATGATTCCAAAGAAGACATTCAGGGGCGAGAGATAGTACAGCAGATAGGGTACTTCCCTTGCATGCAACCAACCAGGGTTCAATCCCTAGCATCCCATTGGTTCCCCAAGCCTACCAGTAAGCATTCCTGGGCTCAGAGCCAGGAGCAATCCCTGAGCACTGCCAAGTATGGCCCCAAAACAAAATAAAAAGAAGATATAAAAATACGTTTAATATTATTTATGAATAAGAAAATGAAAATCACAACAACAATAAAATATTGCCTCATAGCTGGGAGAAAGGCCCAATAAAAAGAACAAGGAGTGACTCAAACACGGCTGGGGAACCTGGAACTCCGCTTTCCCCAGGCTAAGCTGATCATGGGGCCCCAGGAGGACAGATGGGTTTTAGGGAGGGGCCCATCACCTCTGGGGTTCCGGAAGCAGCCGGATGAGACTCGCCCACCACACTAGCCACCACTTTCCCTGTCTGTATGCTGGGATACTACCGCGACCAGATTAACAGAGTCAAACCAGTCTCGAGCCCAGGTAGGCAGCTCCCAAAGGCGGGAATCACTGGGAATTCGTCAAATGGAGTCAGGGGTCGGCCCTTCCCCCCTCCATTTTTAGCGCAGAGCCTGGTGGCCCCACCCAGGAGCTGCCCTGGGGCCACCAGCCATAGCATGCAGTCTTAAACGCGGCTGGGGAACCTGGACCTCCGCTTTCCCAGACTCAGCTGACCATGGGGCCCCAGGAGGACAGATGGGTTTTGGGAGTGGGCCCATCACCTCTGGGGGATCCCCGAAGCAGCCGGATGAGACTCACCCACCACACTAGCCACCACCTTCGCTGTCCGGATGCTGGGATACTACCACGACCAGATTAAAAAGAGCAAAACCAGTTTGAGCCCAGGGTCGCACGGCGCCAGCCGCCGCACGGTCCATCAAAATAGTGGAAACAGTTATGTCCTTTAATGCACTGCATTCTACGATGTGCAGGAAAGTTTGGAGGGAGAGAGATAGAGAGGAGAGAAAAGACATACAGAACCCAGCCAAGTAGTTGAAGTGTGGAAGGGGGAGGGAGGTGGGGACATTGGTGATGGGAGATGGGTTAGGGGGGAGGGATGGTGTTCGCAACACTGTAGAACTAAAATTCTACATGAGCATCTTGCAATTGTATGTCTAAAAGTGGTGTAATAAAATTTGGGAAAATAAAAAAGAAAAGAACAAGGAGTAACAGGTGTTGGAAAAATTAAGGATTAAAGGGAAACCCCATACGTTGTTACTGGAAATGTAAATTGGAGAAGCTTTGGTGGAAAACTGATGACTATTCCTCAAATAAACCATGTACAGAAATACCATGAGAACCAGCTATTTTACTTCTAAATATCTCTCAAGGAATATAAAGCACCAATACTAAAAGATATGTGTACCATAATGGTTATTGCAGCACTAATCATAATAGTTAAGTACCTTATGGAGAACGAATCACTGGGACTCGCAGACATGGGGCAGAGCTGCTGCTGGCTCTCCCCGTGACCTGCCGCTCACGAGGAGCCCGGGGAGGGGATGGTGGGTTCTAGCCCTGGCCCACCACCCCAGCAGAGCCTCGCAATAAGCCAGACGACCCCCCCCACTCCATGAGGGCCTCCATTTTCCACATCCGGACTTCTCTCTCGTCAGACCACCACCCAGCAGACCAGCCTATCAGTGCCCGGCTCATCGAAGTTCCACCCCTGCAGCAGTCTTTCTAAATCCGCCAGGTATGCCGGTCCAGAGACTCGCAGACATGGGGCAGAGCTGCTACTGGCTCTCCCTGTCACCAGCCACTCACGAGGCGCCCGGGAGGGGATGGTGGGTTCTAGCCCTGGCCCACCACCCCAGCAGAGCCCTCGCAACAAGCCAGACGACCCCCCACTCCATGAGGGCCTCCATTTTCCACATCCGACTTCTCTCTAGTCAGACCTCCACCCAGCAGACCAGCCTATAGAACAGCCTGCTGCAAGCGGCGGCGCGGTTCATCAATAAATGCTGGACTTAGAGATGGCTACAAGAATATGCTACCTGCACGGCAGAGCCTGGCAAGCTACCCGTATTATGTTGTTGTATTTGGCATATATATGCCAAATACCAGTAACAATTATAGACCTCATTCCGGAATGGATTGAGGCTCTTTATGTTCCTGGAGCAAGCAGATGCCTTGGGCTCTACTAGCATGAGACAGGACATATGGAGATGTTACTGGGGCCCGCTCGAGCAAATCGATGATGAACGGGAAGACAGTGATACAGTGATGGAGAAACGAATAAAGATGTGCACTATAATATGGACAGAATGCTACTCAGCTCCAAAGAAAAAAAAGGACAAAATCTTTTACGACTAGCAACAATAAAGTAAACTTTTACCTTGCTTCCTTCTCGGACTCCCCTTCTATATGATAACGCAGACCTCGCCTATCTTCTCTCTCTCTATGATAGACCTCACACATCTTGGCACACCAGGCTGCCGGTCACTCAGTTTTTTCACAGTGACTTGTGAACGATCTTCAGTCTGTAGCAAGAAGCAGGAAACCTATTCGGAATTAAGAGTCAAATTTCAAACCCCAATTCATCTTTATCATGAAATCTTTCACATGGAAAATCTTTTTTTTTTTTTTTGCTTTTTTGGGTCACACCCAAGGAATTACTCCTGGTGGTGCTTGGGAGACCATATAGGATGCTGGGGGGTCGAACCTGGGTCTGCTGTGTGCAAGGCAAACGCCCTACCCCCTGTGCTGTCGCCGGCACTTCACTTGTTCTGCATAAGATAACTAATAAGTTGATGAAAAACAGACCTTCAGTCTGTGAAGATGGGCACTTCAGGAGAAGAAAGAACTTTTTGAACTCTGACCCCCAAAAGAACCACATAACACCTAACTTATTAAAGGTGTTTTATCATCCTCAAAGTTACATTTATGTTTTATCTTTTTTTCTTAAGCAGACTTCCAGTAATACACATGGCTTTTTCACTATCTAGAATAACACCTCGATGAGGGTCAAAGTTACTATAAAGATCTCAACTAAAAGTGGTTTTATAGATCTTCTAATGTTTCTCTAGCAAGACACATTCACACACATTCATAAGCTTACTTTTACCTTACCTGCTTCCTGGCACCTTTCTTCCATTTAACAAATCCCTGCCTCCCTCCACTATGGCTTATAGCTTCTTGTCTTTCATCTTTGATTTTTTCATGACCTTCCGTGGATCTTTACCCAGCTCATGACTTGAGTGCACCTTCCCTAGTGCTAACTCAAAGCAGAGACCCTGAGGTATCAGTATTATCAGCTGATATCAGGAGATAGGAGATGTCATGAATCCAATCCAGGCCTTCCAATCAAGCCCCATTAGTAATCTCAAAAAATCTAGGAACTAAGACTGGTCAATTTATGCCTATAAACCCCATCTCACCATTTGGCTCCAAATTAAAAGTTCAAAATTGGCATGTCAAAATTCTTGAACCACATGTTTCTCAAGACTGTCCCCTATTGGGGCTGGAGCAATAGCCCAGCGGGTAGGGCGTTTGCCTTGCACACAGCAGGCCTGTGCTGGCCCAGGTTTGATCCCCACACCCATATGGTCTCCCCGAGCACCACCAGGAGTAATTCCTGAGTGCAGAGCCAGGAGAAACCCCTCAGCATCACTGGGTGTGACCCAAAAAGCAAAAAAAAAAAAAAAAAAAAAGACTGTCCCCTAACCCTCTTGTTTTTTACCTTCAGAATCTGCCCCACTACAGGCCAAGTTGTAGAATTTGACACTCTCTCCTTGATCTGTCCTTTTCATCAACTCACACATTTCTCTATTCATCACATCTCGTCTGTTCCGCTTCCAAACTAACGCCCACACATAATCATTCTCTTCACTTCTATTAATATCACCTTCACCTAGGACATCATTGCTCCTCTTTCTGGGTTATTGCCGCAGCCTCCTCAAAGCTCCCAAACCAATGATTGCACTTACAGTTCTTTCCGTTCTTTGTACCAATCTCATGTGCACCCGCCTTGCAGCTCCCTCCCTTAAAATCTGATAGCCAATCCCTACTTCTTTGAATAAAATCCAGACTTGCCCCAGGCCTGATCTTCTTCAGGAGCTGAGAGGATTGCTCAGATAATCACTCAGGCTCCAGCCTTACGGATTGATTCACTTGAAGCGCTTTGCTGCTGTAAGGAGACTCTGCCTGGCCTTGACTAGGGGCTCTGCTCCTTCATCAGCTTGAGGTCACAGCTGACTGGGATTTTCTGACAAGTTTTCCTTGGTCACCATATCCAAAGGGAATTTTCCCCTAACTGGTAATTCTTTATTTTATTGCCTTGTGTTTTTATATTCTTGCCTATTCCCCTAAATCACTGGGAAAGCAACTACAAAGAGTGGGGGATGGGAGAAGTGAAAAAAGAAAAGCAAGAAACTATTTCAACACATAAGAAAAGGATCAAAAAAGCAATAAACGCCCCAAACTCACCCCACCCCCAGCCACCATGACATAGCCACACAATTATTAAATTTCTTGGAGAAAATAAGATTTTATAAAGTGCTAAATAAATGTCATTGTTGTGCGGTCTTGCCACTTATTTCTAAGTCTTAGACACTGATTATGAACTTCCCTGTCTTCAAGATTTATGTAAGTGGATTTTCCTTAAACTGTGCCATTACAGTATACCCAAGTCCCAGAGAGTTTATCAAATAAAGGTTCAAAACGAAAAGCTCAAAATGAGTTAGAAGCCTTTGAAAAAGTCATTAGGAGCGGTAGAAGACAGCCTGCTTCTTTCCTCATTGTGTGCCGGTCGCAATGCAAGCATCCAAGACAAGTTTTAAAATAAAGCAACCCTCTTCTTAGGGCCAGTACGGGGGCGTCACTCCCACACAATAGCCCGCCCCTCGTCTCTAGCAATGCCTCTTTGTAAATCACAGGTGTTGGTAGGCGGAAAGCCCATCAGAAGGGAGTTTATTATGAAGACTCTTTCTTTGCCACTTGTTTTAAACCTGTTCAGAGAGTGTTCCAAGCCTCAGACCAAATCTCCATAAAAATCAAGAAACAAGAAGTTTTCTATACTCTGCCCAATAGTGGCTCTATGACATTAGTTGCCGCAGCTCTCTGGCCCGGTATTGTCCCAACTTTATTCACAAGTCTCTTTTTCCCCTTTCTATTCCTTTTGAAAGCCTTTATTGGCATTTTTTTTTATCTACTGTAAAATAAAAGGATGGTTTTTTTTTTAACGCACACTGGCAGCAAGAAAAAGCTATCAGCAGTTACTGTAGCCATGGTTCAAAAAACACCTGCAAATCAGAGAAAGACACCATCGCCCTGTCTTCATTTGGGGTTTGGGTTTTGTTTTTGGGTTTTTTTTTCTCTCTCCCCTTAAAAGTTCCTTCTTCTGGGCCATTATCGAGTACGCCTGGGAATGAATTTATGTGACAGCTATGAAGTTAGTATTAAAATTGTGAATAGTTTTAGCCTCGCAGTTTTCAAGCCCTCGCTAGAAGGCCGCCTCAATTTGCCACACAGCGGTGAATGGGCGGGGAGGGTGGGGAGGAGGGTGTCCGATGAATGGGAGGAGGGCGAGTGAATGGAAGGTTTCTCCGGAGAGAGCAGCATGGTAGTCACCAGCGAAGTGATTTATTTTTGAAATTCCCAAAGAAAAGCTAAGAGAGACAGCCTAAAAGATCCTGGGGCCGGGCTGGGGGGCATGTGAGATAAATAATACAACTATGCACATTTAGCAAGTGTCAGCGCCAACTCTAGAGGGCTCTGGACGGGAGGTGGGGGTGGGGGGAGGGGCGGTGAGGACGGATGGGGTGGGGTGGGGAGGAGGGACGAAGCAGTCGGTAGACCCAGCCATTCCTCAGGTCTCCCCAGACTGAATGTTAAATGCCAGCAGGGAGCAGATGTGGGTAGGGGCTGGCGGATGGGGGGGGGGGGGGGCGGTGGAAGAGAGGAGAAGGGGCGCGGCGGGAGGAGGTCGAGGAGGCTTGATCTCAATGGAAATGAACCCTGGGGAGAGGTGGGCGAGCACTGAGCAAGGGGTAGGCAGTGTTGGGGTACATCGAAGGAGCAGAGCGCTTCTGCTCTGGGGCAGGGGCGGAGAAAGGGCGTTGATAGACAGACAGGCAGGCAGACAGACAGACAGACAGGCAGGCAGGCAGGCAGGCAGACAGACAGACAGACAGGCAGGCAGGCAGGCAGACAGACAGACAAACAGGCAGGCAGGCAGGCAGGCAGGCAGGCAGACAGACGGAGGGAGGGGGCTGCAAAGAGCCAGGCAGGGCGTGCCCTCCGCGGCCCTGGGCCCCGCCCCAGCACCCCCGCGGCCCCCTCCAGCCCCGACCCCCGTATTAGCATGCGGGCCGCAGAGGGCCGGCCGGCGGGGGCGGGAGGCAGCGGGATCGCGCGCGGGGCGCATTGTGGGCCGCGCCGCCTCCGCGGGGGACCATCTGCTCGCTGTCAATGCATCACCTGCTCGTCTGGCCGTCGCCGGGGCAACGGGGGCGGGGGATTAAGGAGCGTGTGCTCCTCTGTCCGGGCGGGGGGCAGGGCGCGGCACCCCCAGCCCCCTGCGCAGTTGGGCCGTGCCGAAAAGGGGCCCCGCGACCACCCTGTTGGCTGCCTGTCGGGCTTCCCAAGGTACCCGAGTGTCCCTCCTCCCCCTCCACTCGCGGGCGCGGCCGGAGTCCCTAGAAGAAACTGGCAGCCGAAGGTCTGGCCCCTGCCCACCGGCCCGATCTGGGGTAAAACCGGGACCCCCGGGTGCAGCCGTGGCTGTCGCGTTCCCCGCTCGCCGCCCAGAGCCGCGTTGCTGCAGCCCAGAGAGCCTGTTGGACCCGGTTTCTAGGGCCGCGGCTTAGCTCCGCGCCGTTAGCTGAGCAGCCACAAGGGGGTCGGCGTGGCTCTTCCACCTCCCAAATCGCAGTCACCCCCACAGCTCTTCCTGCGAACTTCGGGCAGCTACCCCAGCCCCCGACCCAGCGCACGAGCAAAGGTTGCCCTTTGCGGGGAGAGAGGTTTGATGTTTGTTTAAGTAAGTTGATATTCGGAGGCAGGGGGAAAGGGGCTAGTTGGGTGACTGAAAATCCGCAGAAACCCTGAAAGTTTTCTTTGCGCCTACTTTTACCTTCTGGCCACTTGCAGGAGGATTTCCGCGTGGCGCGGGTACAGCCAACAGCAGGGGGCAGAGCGCGGCTGTGCTGCGAGCGAGCCCGCTTGGGGGACCTTTGCATCCCCAGCCCTTGCTCAGTGGGTTCAGCCTTCCAGGCAATCTGCCCCCTACCCCTGCCGGTCCCACCCCGACCGACCCTCCAATGATCCCGGAGGACTCCAGCAGAACCGACTAGCGTGGGTTGTTCCTGTCCTAAAACTCCAGGTCCCTAAACAAAGAGAACAGTTAACCCCTGCACTTCAGCTTTCCACCAGCGCAGAGCTCAGGAGTTGTTTAGTGTTAAACAAAACCCATAAGACTCATCTCATTCGCCTTTCTGGGCTGGCAAATGGCTATGGTGTCTCTGCTGCAACACAGTCTAATTTACTGAGCCCTAAAATGGGGTCCCGGCCCTCCCCTCCGACCCCCACACACACACACATACGCCACAACTTGTATTTGTTGTTTTGTTGTTCATGTGCTTGAGGTCACTTGTGAAGGTGTGAGACTGTCCCTGGCTCTGTGCTCTCGGGCACACCGGATAGTGTTAAGGGAACTGAGGCCTTAGCATGCCGGCAGCCCCCTGAGTTCGCTCTTCGCCCCTTCTCCCCAGCTTGTTTGCTAAAGTTCTCAACATCCCCAATATTTTTTGTCAGAGCGCTGGCATTTCTTGAGAACCAAGTCTTCTCTTTCCATAGCTTAGCTCAAACCCACTTCAGAGATTCTGCTTTTGGAAGATACAGAAACTGGCCTCTTTTTCAAATCAATACTTCCTGCTGAAGAAGTGGAAGTTGTTAGTGACTTTCTCAAGTTTGCTCCTTTAACGCCGTGTTCCTTTCTTTTCACCAAAACCTTATTTCAAGTTACACAGGGGGCCAGAAGCTAGTACAGAGTAAGGTCCTTAGCTTGCACGCTGCTGCTGGTTCCACCCCCAACTCCACATATATGGTCCCCAAAGTACTACTAAGAGTGACCCTGTTAGAGCACTAGAGCATGGCAAGGAGGAGGTCCCCCCAAAAAACAAATTAACACAAAATTCGTTTGCCATGTTTTCCAGCTAAAATCTCTACCATCAAACAGAATGTCTTTAATTTTCTGATTCTAGATATGAAACGCCATACATTTTGCAATCAAATGCAATTCGGGATCCCTCCAACAGTGCGTGGGACTACTCAGGTCTTACTTGGTTCTGCTGTGCCATCCTGGTGTTTAGGGGCACCCGTGACGCGAGTGCTGCCAAGCTGGCAGTGTCGAGGACCACTAGAGGCAGAGCGGGGGGTGGGGGGCTCAGTGATGGAGGTGGGGGGGGCCCGCATGTGCCGGCATCAAATTTGGACCCTGGTGCTCCACCTTTTTGAGCTTTCTCTCCCTGGCCCACTTTGTTATTGTTTCCGTTTCTGAAATTTGGGGGACGAGACTTCCCAAACAATGTGCAGAGGACCCAAGAATCACACCCAGCAATACTCAGTCAACCAAGTTCTAGATGGTTTGATTGTGTGGCTGGTAATGTGGTGCTGTGGTGGACAGTCCTCAGTTATATGCAAAAGAAGAAAGTCGTGTTTCAAAACAGATGAAGGAAAAAAAGAAAAGTATGCATATTGGCTTATAAGGAGATATACTTGCTCAAATTGTAAAAAAATATTCTATTAGAATTTAACCCATTGTTGAGTGAAATTAGCCAGAAGGAGAGAGACAGATATAAAATGACTGCATTTATTTGCATGACATCACTGTATCACTGTCTTCCCTTTCATCATCGATTTGCTCGAGCGGGCACCAGTAACATCTCCATATGTCCTGTCTCATGCTAGTAAGCCCAAGGGCACCTGCTTGCTCCAGGAACATAAAGAGCCTCAAACCATTCCATCAGGTCATGGGAATGAGGTCTATAATTGTTACTGGTATTTGGCATATCAAATACGACATGGGTAGCTTGCCAGTCTCTGCCGTGCGGGTAGTATACTCTTGTAGTCATCTCTAAATTCAGCATTTATTGATAAAACACGCAGCCGCAAGTGGCCACAAGAGCCGGGATGTGATAGGCTGGTCTGCTGGGTGGAGTTCTGATGAGAGGGAAGTCCAGATGTGGAAAAATGGAGGCCCTCATGGAGTGGGGGTCCTCTGGCTTGTTGTGAGGCTCTGCTGGGGTGGCGGGCCAGGGCTAGAACCCGCCATCCCTCCTGGGTGCCTTGTGAGTGGCTGGGCATAGGAAGAGCCAGTAGTAGCTCTGCCCCATGTCTGTGAGTCTCTGGATCAGCATACCTGGACTGGATTTAAAAAAAGACTGCTGCAGGGGTGGATCTCAATGAGCCGGGCTGTGATAGGTCTGTCTACTGGGTGGAGTTCTGACGAGAGGGAAGTCCGGATGTGGAAAAATGGAAACCCTCATGGAATGGGAGGTCGTCTGGTTGCAAGGCTCTGCTGGGGTGGCGGGCCAGGGCTAGAACCCACAATCCCTCCTGGGCGCCTCGTGAGCAGCTGAGCACAGGGAGAGCCAGTAGCAGCTCATATATTTGTTGCATGACATAAATATATATATGTATATGTAAATACACATATATATACATAAATATATATACATAAATATATATACATAAATATATATATGTATATGTATACATATTATGATACCAGTATCCAAGGTCAGGCAAAACGTGGATCAGGAGGTCTTGTCAAAGTTGGAAACTACCACAAGTGTGTGGAAGCAGAGGTTAGGTAAGACAAAGAAGGGAAAAGTGTGCCAATAATTGTCGAAAGTCTATTACCACATAGAACTTAGCATTAAATACAGGCAAAAGATACACATGGTAACCTCTAAGTATATGTATTACAGTCCACAACATGTAAGAGAGGGAAGAGAGAAACAGAAAGAGAGAAATAGAAAAAGAAAAGAGATGGAGAACCTGCCAGAGGCAGCCTAGGGAGGAGGGAGGGAATCGGGGACATTGGTGGTGGGAAATGGGCACTGGTGGAGGGATGGGTGCTGGAACACTGTGTGACCAAAACCCAAACATGAACATTTTTGTAATTGTTAAAAAAAATTTTTTTAAAGAATTTAACCCATTGAAATTTATAGGTTATTTGGTTATTTGAATATATACCACTTTACATTAATTTATGGGTATTCAAAATACCATTTTGAGACAGACATGGGGCAGAGCTGCTACTTGCTCTCCCTGTGCCCAGCCACTCACAAAGAGCCCAGGAGAGATGGCGGGTTCTAGCCCTGGCCCGCCAGCCCAGCAGAGCCTTGCAACAAGCCAGACGACCCCCCCCACTCCATGAGGGCCTCTATTTTCCATATCCGGACTTCTCTTTCATCAGAATTCCACCCAGCAGACCAGCCTATCACAGTCCAGCTCATCGAAATCCACCCTGCTGCAGTCTTTTTTAATCCGGCCCAGGTATGCTGATCCAGAGACAGACATGGGGCAGAGCTGCTACTTGCTCTCCCTGTGCCCAGCCGCTCACAAGGAGCCCAGGAGAGATGGCAGGTTCTAGCCCTGGCCCGCCATCCCAGCAGAGCCTTGCAACAAGCCAGACGACCCCCCACTCCATGAGGGCCTCCATTTTCCACATCTGGACTTCTCTCTCGTCAGAACTCCACCCAACAGACCAGCTTATCACAGTCCGGCTTGGCGCCGCCGCTTGGGTTCATCATTAAATGCTTTACTTAGAGATGACTGCAAGAGTATGCTACCTGCACGGCAGAGCCTGGCAAGCTACCCGTGTTGTATTTTGATATGCCAAATACCAGTAACAATTATAGACCTCATTCCGGAATGGATTGTGGCTCTTTATGTTCCTGGAGCAAGCAGATGCCCTTGGGCTCGACTAGCATGACACAGGACATATGGAGATGTTACTGGGGCCCGCTCGAAGCAAATCGATGAACAACGGGAAGACAGTGACAGTGATTCAAAATACCATTACCATTTAACCCATTCAGGATTGCTTTTCGATGGGGGCTGGTGGGAGCCTGGTATTAGGTTATTCCTAGCTCTGTGCTCGGAAGTGATCCCTGGCAGTGCTTGGGGAGTCATGTGCAATACCAGGGATGAAACTGGCATGACGGCATCCAAGTCAAGACCTTATTTCTTTTACTATCCCATATTGCTTTTAATTCTGATTCTCATTTATTTGTGTACCCAATAATCATTTCTTGAGCACCTAACCCCCTCCTATAATAAGAGAGGGAAATATATATAGCAATAAGTAGGATAAGAATATTTCCTTTGAAAGAAAAAATGATGGTACAATATTATCACTTGTATCACTTGTATCACTTGTCTTCCCATTGATCATCGATTTGCTCGAGTGGGCACCAGTAACATCTCCATATGTCCTGTCACATGCTAGTGTAGCCCAAGGGCATCTGCTCGCTCCAGGAGCATAAAGAGCCTCAAATCATTCCATCAGGTCATGGGAATGAGGTCTATAATTGTTACTGGTATTTGGCATTACAACACGGGGAACTTTCCAGGCTCTGCCATGTAGGTGGGATACTCTTGTAGTCACCTCTAATCTTGAGCATTTATTGATGAACTAGGCTTGTGATCAGCTCTTCTGCTGGGTGGAGTTCTGACGAGTGGGGAGTCCGTATGTGGAAAATGGCGGCCCTCATGGTGTGGGGTTCCTCTGGCTTCTTGTGAGGCTGTGCTGGGGTGGCGGGCCAGGGCTAGAATCCTCCTTCCCTCCTGGGTGCCTCATGATCAGCTGAGCACAGGGAGAGCCGGTAGCGGCTTTGCCCGGTGTATGTGAGTCTCTGCGGTACAATGTTATATGTTAAATAATTGATGTGACAAAGTTATCACAAAACATAAAAAGAAGCCTGTGTAGTCCCCCAAAGCAATAAAAATATATAGGTTATAAAGAATTGATATGAGGGACCAGTGTGATAGTATAGCTGGTAGAGCATTTTTCATGCACGTGACCAACCTGGCCAACCTGATTCACTCTCCAGAATCCCATACGTTCCCCCATCCCTGCACCTCCAAGAGTAATTCCTGAACACAGAGCTAGGAGTAACCCCTAAGCATGGCCAGGTGTGGCCCCAAAAGGAAACCAACAACAAAAAATAATTTATATGAGTCCCCAGCAATAAAAGTAGATCATGCCCATAACAGATGCTTAATAAATATGTTAAATGAATCAGTGATGCATTTTACAAGCAGATAAAGGAAGGAAAATACTCCAGGTAAAGATATCCTGGAGGAAACAAAGGCTGCAGGACGTATGTGTTTATTGAGTAGTGGAGAATGCCTTGTGAGAAACGACATAAGAAAAGAAAACCAAAAACGGAAAAAGAGAAAGTTAACGTGGAAACCTCTGCAGAGGGATTTAAATATCATGCCCAGAATGTGGACTTGGTCCTGAAGGCCAATAGTTTTCCCACCCCAGAACATTTGCTTTAAATCTGAAAGTCTTTAACCTTGCAAGAAACCCAAATCTAGTAAAACTGATGAGAGCTTCTCTTGCTGAAGCAGAAATAAGGCCTGACTGTCTGTGCCTTGGTCCCTGGATACTGCTGGGGAGCCTCCTTGTGCCCCTCAGAACACTGTTGGGAAACCAGCGCCTTGATAAAAGTGCTACTGCTAAGCATAATTAGAGTTGAGTATGTTGGTTTGGATGGGGAGTCATGAAAGTGGTTAGCATGTCACTGAACCTGTCTATGTAATCAGAAGGACTTCAACAGTGGTGACATTGAAAGTGAAATAGACAATTAGTGACCATACAATCTTCAGTACAGAGGGCTTTTCTAGCGTATTTACTTCTAATACATCTGAATTTGGGAGTTTTTAAATGATCATCTACACATCTTGTTACTCTAGTTAATATCTCCCCATACTTGCAAATTTGGAAGAGGCAAAAACAAACACAAATTCCTTTGCAGTGACTACTTAAAATATGGTAGAACATAGATATTAGGCTTCTTTGATGAGCAAATAAAATATATTGAAAGAGAGCAGATAATGAGTGCAAATGAGAGTGAGGATTTTTTTAATTTGCTCACCAGGGGATCAATATGATATTAAGCCCCCAGACTCCTTTCAAATGCAAGCAACCATGGATTTTTCTTATAAATTATATACAGTTCATCCTCACAATTAGATGTTACTGCCCATTACAAGATCCTTACGGGTAGAAAGCTTGTCTTTTGAGAAGTCCACATCACTCCTGGACTGGGAAGAACAAAGATCTAGCTGGATGGGAACTAGGCAGACAGGAGAACTGAGAAGCTGGGGGCTGTCACGTGACAAAGATCCTGGCATTGAGCCAAAAGTGAAAACTATAAATATTAATCAGATGAGAATCAGTGTCACTTTACTGCAAGAACGTTCTGTAATTAAAAGGGAGGGGATTGTATTGTACATGTTAGCACAATTGCCACGATAATATTGGATGCCAGCAGCTCCCAAACACTAGAGAACAGAGATGGCTAAGCATGTCACGGAGCAGAAAAGAAGCTACCTAAGGAAGCATCAGTTGTTTATGTCAAATTCAAGTAACACTTTGAAGAAGCGCCAGGGTTTCAAACATGCGATCTGTCTCAACAAAGCGCCAGGATACAGTGCTTGTTGGTTATTTATTTTACACCTGGCAGTTCTAGGACATCTTTTCTCCATCATGTCCCTGACTCCCTTCCTAAAAACCTGTGGGAACCCTAATCCTCATCTCAGAATTATGGAGGGTGTCATCAAAACCATACTTAAAAGCACCAGCTGTCCCTGGATGGCCAGGTAACCCAGCGTCTGTCTGTCTGTGATGGGGCAGAGGTGCAGTGGCCCAGACAGAGAAGCTGTGAGATCCCGAGACTGGGAAAACACTGTTTGCTTCACTAACGAACATTGCTCTCCCTGAAATTGCCCCGTCGCTGCCTCCACAGCAAGGCTTCCAAGCTCTCCCCACCACCCACCCCACGAGGTTTTTGCTTCTGAGAAGTACAATATGGAAGAATGCTGCTAGATATGCCTGGGATTAGCTGGTTGATCTTATTTATTTTTGATCATTGGCCATTAAGCATTCAGAATCTTTTTGCTATTGCCAAATTTTTTTCAAGCCTCACATTTGCTTTGACTTCATTCCCAAACGAAGTCACGGTCCATAGTCTAAGAAGCTAAGCTCTAAAGAAAGTTGCTCCTGGGACTTGTCTCGTTTTTTACTGTTCAATGCAATGTTTTTTTACTTGTCTCATTTTTTTACTGTTCAACACACACACATATGTGTGTGTGTTTGTGTGTGTTTATATGGCTAGGTGTTTGCCTTGCACATAGTTAAGCCAGGTTCCATCCCGGTCACCAACTGTGGTCACCCGAATTCTTTCAGGGGTGATCCCTGAGTGCAGTGTATAGTTTGAGTACTTCCAGGTGTGATCTTCAAATAAAAACAAACAAAAAGAGGTAGGTTTCACAAGCAGGATGTAAACCTTGAGGAAGAACAGGAAGTCTTGGGAGGAAGATGTGTTTTTCTGTAGATTTCCTGCTTAAAAACAGAACAAACCAAAACTTGTCAGAGATCTTTTGAAGGTAAAAGACAAACAAGAAACTGGAAGGAGGACCAGAGTTTATGAGTTTATGCTTCTTGTTCCTTCTTGCAAAATATTTGAGACAGAACTTAGGCTCAGTTGCTTGCCAGAGAAGCAAAAAACAAACAGAAACAAGGCACATGGATTTCTACTTATTCTTTTCTGGAAAAAAAATCCATTATTTGTTGTCTTTTCAAAGCAGTTCCTGCAAACAGAGTGCAAGAAAATTATACTCTTTTGTCTAATTCAGTTTATTAATGTCGGGTGTTTCTCTAAAGCAGTTATACTGAGCTGCCGATCACTTCCTTTTCAGAAAAAAAGAATCACTGAGTGCTTCCTGACGTGTGTCTTCTTCAAAGAAACAAAAAAGAAAGTCCCTCTAGTTGCTCATAAGGCTGCCACTGCCTCTGAATCAAAACGCTGCTCTAGAACCATGCCAGGTAGTAGTGCCCCTGCAGGGTCATGGTTTTGTTGGAACATAGAAGCGCAGTACAGAGAAGTGCGGTCATCCTCCTGCCTGACCCACCCTGACCTCAGAAGTGAAGTGCCAGGAAGATGCCGGTGGGTAAAACTCTGATGAGTACCTAGGTGGTATAAATGCCGAGAGCCTGCTGATACAGGAGGAGCAGATGTGTGGAGCGCCAGGTGATGCTAAAACTCACCCATGTAGCAGGTAGTCAACAGAATAGATCATGGGACAGCTGCAGGGGGTGAGGCGGGAACCCGCAGATCAAAGGAAGTCCCTGCGCCATCTCTTCACTCTCCGAGCCCGCGCTCTCTGAACTCTCTCCTCTCTTCCCAGACCTCCAGGATCAGGGCCTTGCACCCGAACACAGGTCACAATACAGGTAGGCCACAGACAGGGGGCAAGATACTGGCAGTGCTCAGATGCCCAGTTAAGCTCAGGATGGGCAGGGCTTGGATACCTAGGTAGTGGCAAGGTGCTAAGCACAGGAGTCTCATCTATGCGCACATAGCCATGTCCAGAAACAATGAGTGCCAGGACAACAGGACAACAGGAACTGCTGGGGTGCAGTTGGGAGCCCAGTGACAGATACAGGGAACACACGCATGTGGCTGCTACTGGAAACCAAGCAAAGCATACATGCATGGGATAGAGAGCAATGCAGGATGGGGCCTGGTCATCGTTCATGGGAGGCCAGCAGACTGTGTGGGATAAGACAGGATGGTAGGTCATTCACAGGCCTGGGCAGTACCAAGGACAGGATCAGTGACATTGCTCATGGGTCACAGAGAGACCTGGACATCTGGGGAGGGACCTGGACCCGTCTACTTTCTATCCAATAAACACTAAGGTTTGAGCTACCACATTTTGTATGCCAATCTTTGATATTATTCTCAAGAACCCACCAGCTCCGAAAATTCACTTTTGCTTAACAGTACCAGCCCCAAAAGAGCCTTCAGAAGCACCCAATGACTCTTGATGTCCATGGCCTGAGAACTTGGCCTGACTACCCAAGTATTTAGGGAGTCTTGGTTTCAAGACAGAGTGAGGGTTTCACACTTCACAGGAAATGGAATGTCAGCCCTGCCTCTGCCAAGGTCTACAAGGTCCATTGCCTGTTTCCACAGGAAAGAATCACAAGAAGCGAATAGTAAAGACAATAAATTTTATTGAAAATTAAAGGGAGAGGGAATATATTCAAGAAAGTGCTGGTTCCTCGAGGGGGAGGAGCGGTCTCTGATCAGCTTCGGGGAAAGGGATACTTACGGGTGGTCTCCAAATGGTCTTGGCCTGAAGTCTGTGCGCACATGAGCCGCTGCCAAGGAGTTGTCACACCCTGGGGAAGGACTTTTGAACTTGTGATGTTCTTCTTTTCATTTTCCTATTACGGCCTTTTGTTCCTGTTGCATTTCCCTCCCTCCCACGGGGGGTTCAGACTTCCTCTCTAGGGCTGGCAAGGGCTTTCTTCAGCCTTACCAGACAGTTCCTGCATCTCCAAAGGACATACAGGCTTTGCCTTTTGGTGCTAGCAAAAGTGCCGATGACAGAGTAAGTTATTTCTTATACAGTATCTTGGCTTTATTACTTCCCAAAACTCACCGCCAGTAGCCGACTACTTACATGCCTACCTGTCTGCTTCCGTTTCAAGAACTGAGTGTGAGCAAAGCCCACAGTTTTCAGAAAGTTATCACTAGCAGAAGAAATAGCAAAGGCAACAGCTCTAGGTCAGGTTAGTGTGAGTGGCTGGAACTCAGAGGGAAGTCATGGAAGGTAAAGCTGGAGTGAGGATGGAGGTCCAATCTCAGAAGCCCTTGTAGGCCTTATAAGAACTGTGAATTTGATTCAGCAGTGGACGTCATTGGGTAGCTTTCACAAAAGGACATATATCATCTAACAGCATGTTAAGGAACTTTCTAGCAATGGTATAAATAAGAAGCCAGGGGTTAGGGAAGCCAGAACAGAAACAGAGAGAATGTTGTTATGTTGGCCGTGGGCAAGTCTACACCAAGCTTTCTGATGGAAATGTGATAAAAAAAAAAAAATCTCTAAATCCAATAGTCAGTTAGAAATCTACTCTGTGCTGTAAAGTCAAACACTAAATATTGAAAGGCACTTAACAAATATACCTGTAGAGAGAGAAAAATAAAAGCCACTGTGAGAGAGCTTTGGCATTATCTAGAAGACTTTCTGTTTGTCATGAGTAACAGGAGGGAAGAAAGCTACAGGCGTCTAGTGGATAGAGGCGGGGAAAACTGTTAAACATACCGTAAATGCAGAACAACCCCACACAACAATAAATCATCCAGCCCCAGCTATCTGTGCTGCTGAGGCTAAAAGATCATAGTCTAGACAACTGTAAAGTTTCCTTGGTCTCAGTTTTTATGTTAATAACCTTAAATTTACAGTTTGGAATCAGCGAAAGAAACTGAGTTCGATTATTTTCCCTTTTTGGCTAATCATTTAAAAGCAGAGATTACAGCTGCTATTTTGCATTTAAGAACAATTTTGGGCAGGGTAGGGGCAGGGAATAAATAACAGCCTATGTTCTCAAATAAATCATTAAGAAAAGAAATAGAAGCATATTCCTAAATTTGCAAGAGGAAGACTCAAAAAAAAATTTTTAATATGAAAATGTAGTTCTAGGAAAACAAAAGTACCTGGCACAGATTTTGCTTTGGGGAGGGAAAGGCCTTTGAAAGCCCAACTAGTTGTATAATTAAGTGCTAATGAATGCAGAGCTGTACTTTGTATTCCATTCCAGCACATTGGAGTTGAATCTGAGCTTGAAAAGCTAAATCCCTCAGTGCTCTGGCTCCTCATCAGTGAAGTGCAAATCAAGGCCTTTAGCTGCCACAGAAGGGTGGTTCCCCAAAAGCGTGCACTACAAATATTATGTTTTCAAATGTCTGCTTTCTAATGAAATGCTAAGTTGTATATGCAAACTGTGCTTGATAAAAGAAATGTTTGGTTCGTATAAGAAATCAAATGGTCATAGGTGGTGTTTTATATACCACAGAACAATCATCTAGTTTTAAAAAGGGCTATTCATTTCTATCTCTTGTGACAGACAGCCATATTCTTGGGTGTTTTATTGCCTAGTGATTTCCTTCAGGAAAAGATTGAAAGTCTGTGTTAATGTTCTAGCTAATATCATCTGTTAGAAAGAGTTGTACTGAAATGAGCTTTTTGCTTGGTAATAGAGATCAAATATAGTACAGATAGTCCATGGAAACTTCTCTTAGCAAAAGTTAAGGAAACTTGAAAATATTGAACCAAATTGTCACAGAAACACTATAGACACAATAAACTTCATAAACTGTAGAGAATATTATCATCATAATTAATGGCATAAGCAGTCTCATCAGTCATGAAAAGAAACCACAATATTTGTTATTTCATCTGTTTAAAAACAAGCAGGAGTTAGAAGAGGTGGATATTTAATCTTGCTCATATACAAATTAGCTTTCTCTTCCCAAAATAAGAACTGAAAAGGGCCGGAGCCATAGCACAGCGGGTAGGGCGTGTTTGCCTTGAACACGGCCGACCCAAGTTCAATCCCGACATCCCATATGATCCATCGAGCTCCACCAGGAGTAATTCCTGAGTGAAGAGCCAGGAGTAACCCCTGAGCATCGCCAGGTGTTGCCAAAAAGAGAACTGAAAAAAAAATCCACATACAAAGATTTAAGAAGTAAGCCTGATGGAGCGTAAAATAGAAAATGCAGTACTTGACTCAGGGGCCTCAAGAACATCAGTGGTGTGGAGGTGTGTTACATCAATATATCTAAGCCAGAGCCAACAATACTGTAAGCATGAGATCCAAACTTTAGCAACTAAACTTAAAAAATGTGCCTGTACAAAGGCAGGCTGGGGAGTTGGAAGGGAGTCCACACTGGCAGTGGCACTGGTGTTGGGATATTGACATCTGAAACCCAATGATAAATACAGAGTAAATCACAGTGCCTTATTACTTTTCTGAAAATTAATTTAAGAATAAAAAATAATTTTATAAACTATAAAAATTAAAAATAGAATACACATTCAGGTTCAAAGAGCATTCTATAAACAGGTGGGCAGAAGAAAAAAGAGTGCTTTTTAATAGAAAGGTGAGGAATTAACTAAAGTAGTGGGGAAGCTAACAGTAAGACTGCACTCTACCAGGCTTATTAGCAATCACAGATTCTTTATTTTTATGATGGGTAAAACAAACTATTGAGAGAGAACCAATCAATGCCATGATTATTAAAAGGACCACCAGAAAAAACAGGACATCTGTCCACTAAGGCTGTTTATCTGCCCATTTCCTGCACTATTCACAGGCTAAGTAAGAGAAGAAAGAAAATTTAGGCAGTAAGACAAACCCTTGGGTGGTGGGCCAGGGCTAGAACCCGCCATCCCTCTCTGGCGCCTCATGAGCAGCTGGGCACAGGGAGAGCTGGTAGCTGCTCTGCCCCATGTCTGTGAGTAAAGAGAGTACACAGGACGGGAAAGAACAGACCAGGCGACCCCCGCCTCCATGAGGGCTGCCATTTTCCACATCTGGACTTCCTTCTCGTCAGAACTCCACCCAGCAGACGAGCCTATCACAGCCCAGCTCATCAAGACCCACCCTGCAGCAGTCTTTTTCAAGTCCAGCGCAGGTATGCTGATCCAGAGACTCACAGACATGGGCAGAGCTGCTACCAGCTCTCCCTGTGCCAAGCCACTCATGAGGAGCCAGGGAGGGATGGCGGGTTCTAGCCCTGGCCCGCCACCCCAGCAGAGCCTCACAACAAGCCAGATGACCCCTCACTCCATGAGGGCCACCATTTTCCACATCCGGACTTCCCTCTCGTCAGAACTCCACCAAGCAGAAGAGCCTATCACATTCCGGCTCGCTGGATTTAGAGGTGACTACAAGAGTATGCCACACGCATGGCAGAGCCTGACAAGCTACCCGTGTCGTATTTGATATGCCAAATACCAGTAACAGTTATAGACCTCATTCCCATGACCCGATGGAATGGTTTGAGGCTCTTTATGTTCCTGGAGCAAGTAGATGCCCTTGGGCTCTACTAGCATGAGACAGGACATATAGAGATGTTACTGGTGCCTGCTTGAGCAAATCGATGATGAACAGGAAGACAGTGATACAGTGAAGACAAACCCAGAAAAGCAGTGGAGTATATAAAAACTAAAGGCGAGAGTTTCATGCAATGTCTTCCCGTTCATCATCAATTTGCTCGAGCGGGCACCAGTAACATCTCCATATGACCTGTCTCATGCTAGTAGAGCCCAAAGGCATCTGCTTGCTCCAGGAACATAAAGCCTCAAACCATTCCATCAGGTCATGGGAATGAGGTCTATAATTGTTACTGGTATTTGGCATATCAAATACGACACGGGTAGCTTGTCAGGCTCTGCTTTAGAAATGTGAAATACACACACACTTAACACTGCTTTAGAATTGTGAAATAAAAGTTATTTTACTTCTCCAGGGATTCCCTAAAAACGGAAATAATTTGCTGCAGGTAGCTGGTGTAAGAGCAAAAAGAGACAGCAGACTTGAGGGGCAGGGGCTGGTGGATGCTTCTACCTTCCTCTTTATCCACCAGTCTCCTGGAGAAGTGCCTGGGAGTTTCAGAACTGATAAAGTCTACTGTGAACATTGACATGTTGTGGACGCTTGAGTCCCCTGGGCTCCACTACACATTGTCAGACTGCACCTGAGATCCATTTGATCAAAAATGACACTGGGACAAGCCGCCACCACCTGATTTCATGGGGGAGTCGCGAAACTCAGGCTGGAGCAAGGAATGTACTCTTTACAGGAAACAAAAGGGAGTCTTTGCCTCCTCCCAGATTACTAGGTTCATCCTGTGCTAGTACAGAAAAGAATTTCAGAAAGGAGACAAATCGTCAAATAAGTTTATTTGGAAAATAAGAGGAAGGAGAAAATCGCCTATGATAAATGTATTGTCTTCCAGTATATTTGAGTGAAAATATCTTTCTCTCAAGCTAGACTATGTGTTTCTCATGTCCCTCTCTTCTCAATCTCCCATCCCAGTATTTAGCTCTTAAAGACAAAGTTCAACAAGGCCAACTCAAAGGAAGGAATTAAAGATCCTAAAGGATTTTAATCATTTTAATATTTAAAAGAAAATTCACTGGCTGAAATAGCTTTTAGTAAATTTAGACTGAAAGAGGATATATGGTTTGTTTCTCTTTTTGAATCACATAAATCAGAGAACACGATTTTTGAAAATTAAAAAGGCAGAAGAAAATTTACATACTTTGAAGACCCAACAGAAGTTATAAAAA
>JAJIBD010008777.1:45000-47194 GCA_021461705.1 Cryptotis parvus
ACAAACCAAATGTATTTTAAGGCAAGGAATATTTTTTTTGCATTTTTTTATTATATCACCATGAGATATACAATTACAAAGAAGTTCATGTTTGGGTTTCGGTCTTACAGTGTTCCAGCACCCATCCCTCCACCAGTGCCCTATTCCCACCACCATGTCCCCAATTCTCTCCCCCCTCCCTAGCCTGCCTCTATGGCAGATTCTTTATCTCTTTTCTCTCTTTCTCTTTCACTATCTCTCTCTCACTCTCTCTTCCTTCTCTTACGCACTGTGGATTACAATACATACATTTAGAGGTTATCATGTGTATCTTTTTGTTTGTATTCAATGGAGGCGGGGAATAATAAAACTGAGAAGTGAAATAATTAAAGAAGTGAAATGCAACGACCAAATGATTTTAGAGAAATAAATGAATCAAAACTGACTCCTCAACTTAAAGAAAATGATGGTATATCCTGATATAAAGAGGAGGGTGAGAGGTTGGGAGGTTCTGTCAGAGGGGTCTTGCTGATAGGGGGATAGATGGTGCTGGAACATTGGTGGAAGATGTGTGAGTCTTATTCATATACAGAAGTGAAGAAGAATACAGAAGAATTTAAGTCAACTCACTTAAATTCCAAGTTAAATTTTAAATAGTTTACATTTAATTGATGTAATATTGATAAATAACTCAATGCACTTAACTTGTCTCTATTCACAATGGAAGAATGTGTTTCATAGAGAATGCATTTCATAGACCTGCTGCAATATTTTATAAACAGGAGCAAAAGCCTTATTCAATGTTCCTGCATCACCTAAAAGGGAAATAAACTCTCCACAGTAACCAACAGGTGGAGCAGGGAAGCTAAGAAGATGTTACTCTTCTTGAACATCATGGAAAAGGGTTAAGTTTATCATCCCATCTCTCTGGGTAGCTCCTGTGTTCTATCATCACCTTATAATACTCCCTCCAGGATAAGTCTATTCTTTATGATCAAAATCAAAACACACAAAGCTGTAATAGTGGCCTGAGATCAATGCCCTTGAGAGAAAGAATGGAAATGTGGAGAGCTATGGGCGTGTCCAAACACACATGCTCTTTCATGCTTTCTGCCTTCTGTGAATATCCCTCATCCCCATTACTACAGAGACACTCCTAATTATACCTCAAATTCAGCTAAAAGGCTAATTGCCTTTTCTGTAAAGTCTTCCTCAGATATCCGAAAGAAGCTGACCAATCCATTCCCAGGGAAGAAAGACTTTTCACTTTTATCTGCTACAGTTCTCCCCTCTTCCCTCCAAAGCACTACACCTCCCTTTATTTTGTCTTTTCATACTTCTCAATGAACTCTGATTTGTCAAGCCCCTGCGAGCACTGTGCTCCTTCTAGCTCCAGCAGCAAACACAAAACATGCTCCATCGATGATGCTCGATAGACGTTGCTGGAGTGGCCCAGGTTGACCTTGGCTATGTTTTACCCTTGCTTTCCCTCTGGTTGGTCATCTCATATTTCACCTGCCTTCATGACTCACCATTGTGACTCACCCAGATTTATAGCACCACCTGTGCCCAGAATTTCCTGGCAACCTGGGATTCCAGTCACATCCACACTGTTCTTCCTCTTGGGAGCCCTCTTGACATAGGTACCAACCTGACATTTCCTGGGGTTCTCCATAACAGTTGGAAGATGGGAACTGGTGAAAAAATATAAATTCTCTCATGTCTCAGGGGACAATTGTGAAGTGCATCCTGTACCCCCTTTCAAAAGATCCCAATGTTCTGAGGACTGAGTTCAATGTGGAAATTCTCCTGAGAGCCAGTGAAAAACCAAGTAGCCACTCTGAGAAATGAGAGAACGCAGGTTTAAGTATACCTGTGAACCCAGCAAAGCTTGTGCTCCAAAGACTGGGCCCTTCAGGGAGGTGAGAGTTTAGAGGCTGTCTTATGGAGGCTGGGACACGGGAACAGGCAGCAGGTGCAAGAGCACAGAAGGAGAAATTCCCAAGCACGTTATTTTACAAGACAGGGTCTGGACCACCTCAAGGACATTCCGAGCATATGTGACCCTGAAGCAGGAAAGATTATGCCAAGGATGTCCCAAGAGCATCTCAGCGCCCGGGCGCAGTCGTCTCTCTTTGGCAGGTCTTATTTCCTGACAGCTCAAAGCTTCATGATGGGGACAAGGAAAACAGGGTCTATTTCTCTCATCATTGAG